>PGTU02007142.1:0-52354 GCA_002896215.2 Cicer echinospermum
ACCAAATTCCAAAACATAACACTTAACATTATTATAACCACAATTAATACAACGTCAATGGGTTCCGAAAGGCATGGCCAAGCAAACATGTATCACCAAATTCCAAAAACATAACACTTAACATTTATAAACACATAATACAACGTCATGGGATCCGAAATGGCATGGCAAGCAAACATGTTATCACAAAAATTCCAAAACATAACACTTAACATTTATAACACAATTACTACAATACACAAGTGAACCAACAATTTCACAATCTAACAGGGTGTAGGTCTCTTCACGGACCAACACTTGGTGCAGTCTCTCACGGACAAACACAATTCCCTCAGGAACGTAAGTCGTAACGTCTACTACCTATCGGGTCCGCTACCGTATTTTACCCCGAGGTGCCACTATCCCGGAGTCTGCACAACTTACCAAACCGTAAATCTAACGTACTGGTCCTATCCGGGCCACGTACCGCTTTAACCAAGTGTGTCACCTATCACGGGGTCTGAATTGATTTACCAAAACACACATAAGTAAACGAGACATTAAGAGATTCCCATTTCTTAATTCTCATCTAACTAAACTAGGGCGTTAGTCTCTCACGGACAAACCCACTGCGCAAGCCCTCACGGACAAACGCAATTCCAGCAGGAACGTTAAGTCCGTAAACGTACTACCTATCACGGTCCGTACTGCTTACCGACAGGTGCCCTATCCCAGGTCTGCACACTTACCAAACGTAAATCGTTAAACGACTGCCATCACGGCCCGAACCGTTTACCAAAGTGCCCACTATCAACGGGGTCGCACGATTTACCAAAACACACATAAGTAAACGAGACATTAAAGATTCCCCCATTCTTAATTCTCATTTAACTTAACGATTTTCAAGACAAAACATTCAGTAAATAAGTCATTAAGAGATTCCCCATTCTTAAATTACTCATATTTACTGAAACGATTTTTCAAAAACCAAACATTAAGTAACCGAGACATTAAGAATTCCCCATTCCACACGACCCATTTAAACTTAACAATTTTCAAAACAAATATTTAAGTAAACCGAGACATTAAGAATTCCCCATTCTTAACGCCATTAAACCTTATGAACGATTTTTCTTAAAACAAAATATTAAGTAACCGAGACCATTAAGAGATTCCCTATTCTAAACGCCCAGTTAACTTAAACGATTTCTTAAAACAATATTAAGTAACCGAGACATTAAGAGATTCTCCATTCAACGCCCAGTTAACTTAAAACAATTTTTCTAAAGACAAAATATTAAGTAACCGAGACATTAAGGAGATTCCCATTCTTACACGCCCAGTTAACATGTAAACGATTTTCAAAACAAATATTAAGTAACCGAGGACATTAAGAGATTCCCCATCTTAACGCCCAGTTAACTTAAACAATTTTTTCACAAACAAACGCACCATTAGTAAACAAGAACATTAAGAGATTCCTCATCTTAATACCATTTAACTTAATGGTTTTCAAATTCCACACAAAAACAAAACTCAAACAAATTCTCAACATTCAATTCATAATTACACCAAAACACATCAATCAACAAACATCAAGTATGAACATGCCCAAATACCGACGAACACACCTACAACATAATAAATTTCTTTTATTCAAAATCTTACATACGGGAGGTAAATTTCATTTTTCCCAAAACATACTCCAATCCTAACAAAAACTCGTTTCCACACAACCACAGATAAGGCCCTAGATGCAAACTAAAAGTTTGGAAGGAGCCCTTACCTTCGCCGTTGCTCTAACGTGCGTTCCCGAGGAGGTACCGCGAGCAAATCCGGTCTAAAAATCTCCGTTCGCAACAATCGCCCTCCCAAATGGTCCCCTAGCACCGTAGCATGGTACGTGAGCAAACTTTCCCTTCTGACTCTTTGGCGAAACGAAGCTTAGATCTAGAAGAAACAGAGGGGGTTTGTGTTTGAATCTCAAATACCGTTTTCTTCGTTTTTCGAATGCAAAGAGGAAGAGTGGAGTGCGAAATCTTTGTTCTAGCCACTCACCCAAACCTTGGTATTACTAGTCTTGAAGAAAGAAAGCAACGAAAAATTGAAAATGGGAGAAGGAGGGAAAAATGGCCGCGGAGGTAGCAGAGGAGAAGATGGAAAATCAGATTTTCCTTCCTTCCTTTTCCTTTCTTTGTTTTTCCTTCCTTTCTATTTCCTTCTTTCCTTTTATATAACCTTTTCTTTTCCTTGTCCTCTCCATTCTGAATTTCCTTTCTTCTATTCTCTCCAAGCAAAACATATATATATATATATAATTAAATATTAACTTAACCAGATATCTCAAAATATCTAGATATTTTTGTTTAAATTACCATCGCACCCGTAACGCAAGTATTAAAATTCTCCGTAAAGGATTTACCGCACTTAATTTAATTATTTATCGACGAGTTAATTCTAAACGGGGGTCAAAATAAACTTTTTGATCTTATACACTCCCATAATTTATTAACTTTGGCTTAAAAAAGCCTCCGAGCCAAAATTTCCAAAAACACTATAAAATACAATAAAGTTGTACCTTAAAATTATGGTCCTTACATGTATGACAACGAGAATCAAAAAAGATGCGTTGAGAAGCATCGTTAACGACTCCAAGTGACACAACGCGCTCCAAGCTACGCTCTTAAGCGCCGCCTGAATCACTTTTCCAGACACCAGGAGCTGATCTATTTGGCACTTCTCACCAGTCTATATGGCAACCATAGCGGAACATGAGCCGTGATGATCTAAACGAGAATCCTTGAACTACTAAACTCGACGAGAAGTTTTCTTCCTTTTTTTTTTTTTTCTGTTCTCGTTGTCCGCTGTTTCTTTCCGATTCTCAGTGTTTCTTGTAATCTCAGTGTATTGTGACCTTTCTTATCTTTATGTTCTTTTTTTTCCTTTCACTAAAATGTGTACTATTGATGAAACAGTTCGTATTGACTTGCCATAATCTTAAAATTTATGTTTGTGATTTTTGCAAGCTTAAATTTCATTTCTTAGATTATGTTATGCTCAATTGCGGCAAGCCTTCCCTAATCATGCATCTTGATTACTAAATGGTTGTAGAAGCTAATATGCCATCAATTTTCAAGAATACAATTTTTAACTTTTTCAAAGCATGTTGCTTTATTTTGATTGTTCATACTCTCTCTTATTATCCTAAGCAGTGGAGCTTTTGAGCCTAAAACTTAAATTATTTGTTGTGTGAATTATCCAGACATGTGTTATCCCTTCTAAGAACGTTGCACTAATTCTGAACATTCATCACTGTATTTATGCATACATTGAGACAATTTTATGGTCGTTGGCATTTCTAACTACCCTAGAAAATTTTCCCTTTGCTAGCCCTTTTGAACATTGCCCTTTATTTGGGTACTAGCACATTACAAGCAAAACAATCTGAACTTAATTAAATCACATTACTTGGAGTTAGGTAGAAAAATTATTGTTCGTCATTGATAAAAATTCTTAAGTTGGGGTTGCTCATGGGTAACAACTTCTAAGTTTGGTGGTGATTTCTCAGAAAAATAAAAAATAAAAATAAAAAGAAGAAAAATAAAATGAAGAAAGAAGAAAGAAGAAAAACCAAAAACAAAAACAAAATATATCTTTCTTGGTTCTTCTGTCAATGTTTGAGAATCTCCATAATGAAAAGGTGAAGAAAAAAAAAATGGTTAGATAATCTGGAAATGTATGCCTAAACTTCCAAGTGGTAAAGCTACTATCCTAAAAGTCCTACCCTTACCTAAGCCCCTTACAACCCGAAAGTCCCCAAAAAATGTATGTGTTACTGCATTGTGATTGCTATACTAGAATTTTTCTAGCATATGCGTAGCTGATGCATGTTCATAGGATTTGAGTGATAAATTCATAACTTTCTAAAACACTTGAGAGAAAATTTTGTGAGATTGGTGAAGAGATAGTTGAATTTGATGAATGAATTGACCAAGGTGTACAAATCTCTGTTGTCTGTGTATTTTGAAAAACACCATAGAGCATGATGAATGTTTGCAGTAGCAAGAACTTTGAAAATTGAGTTTGATGTAATTGAGAAATTGAATTTAATGTTGCATTTAACAGGACCAATATGAAATTAATTGTTGCTTGGGGACAAGCAATAAGATTAAGTTGGGGTTGTTGATAACTCTTCATCATTGCATATTTCCACTTCTAAGTCTTTTTACTTCAATCATTAGTAAATAAGGAATTATTGATACATTCGGTTATTTTGTTCTTTGAATTCAATTAATATGTATCTTGTATTCAGTTATTAAGTAGGAATTTTTCGTAATTTACATTGCGTTTTTGTTTTAAAGATACATAAATGCAGGCTGAATTGTGAAAACATCAAACATGATATATGTGGAGTATTTCAGCCATATCTGCGGTTTCTAGATGTCCAATAGTGTCACTCCAAGAGCTAAAGAAAGCTAAGATCCATATCTACAACTTTCATGAAGACACCGGGAACCAAATGCAGACGCAAAGATGCGAAAGATGCCAAAAATACATCAGATAGCAGATGATTGCGCCTGGACGCGCGCCTTGGAGCGCATTTCTCATGTTTCAGTTCTTGTCAACGCACGTCTGTGAGCGCGCTTGGGGCGCGTGACGTGCATCAGGCAATCATAAAAACGCAAATTTTTTTACTGTTTAATGCATCTTTTTTCACTATTGGGAAGTTGGGAGACTTGTGTCCTTAGCATAAAACTCAAAGACGGGTCGTTTTTCTAACATCATTGGGGAGTTTATCAAGAATCATTCATGAATCCTTCTTGTAATTCTTCTCTAATCTTTACTCTTATTTCTGTCATGAGTAAACTAACCCTATTTGTTAGGGGATGAGTGTAACAAGATGAAACCCTTATTTTTTTATGATTGATTTCTAGTTATATGAATGAGTTTATTGAATTAATTTTTCCTCATCTCTTGCCTTAATGCTTTTTATTGCTTGATCAACATTAAAATGTACTACGGATTTGTATTTTGAAACGGAAGTGGGATCTTTACGAATGCTGAGATGAGAAATTCATAAATTTGTAAGATCTAGACATAGGTGCAGTCATTGAAACAATTAAAATTAGTTGCAAAGCAATAATTTACAGAGATTTCTATACAAGGTAATGCTTAATCTAATCTTAAATCTACTAAGGAATTAGGGTTACTTTGGAATTTAAGAGGTCCGTGGTCACTATAGACATTAGCGGCAAAAATAATAAAGAGAATTCGGTAATAATTCAATAAAGCGAATTCAATAACAAGGATCAAATTCGACACCAAGGTTGATTCGAAAGTTGGAAACTCATCCCTGACCATTTTTCTCATTTATAAAAGATCCAATTTTATTACTTTTGTTAATTTCAAACATGTATTTTCAATCAATGTCGGAAACTGTTTGCTTCCAATTCAGTAATTAAATACTATTCGATAGTTAAAACCGCAATCCTAGTTCGACACTCGTACTACCGTTTTAATTATTACTATGCAAGCGATTCAATTACACTTGCTGAAAACGCTATCACTTCTCTATCTATCCTAAACTTTTTCATCAACTATCAGACTGATTCACTATCGGAGTACACCATAATTATCCAATTGGTTCGTTAATTACCATCCATTGGGTTTGCTCTTATAAGACCAAATTAGATTTAGGCGCTATAATTTTCTCATAAAATAATCAAAACAATAATAAAAACACAAAATTTAAAGAAATTAAAGAGATTATATAATTTTTAAAACAAACCTTAGAAATACAAAAAAAAATAAACACCCTGAAGCCTCAAAATAAGAACAATAAATTTAAAACACTCACAAAAACAATTACAATCAATAAGAATACTGCTCCATTAAGTAATCCAGAGAAGATCTTTATTCTAATAACAAATTTATAGCACGTGTATCTGACAATCTACTTAGAGGTTACTCTCTAACTAAATTATTCAGTTGAACTATTGATTGTTCGCACTAGGTCGAGTGTCACCATATTGTCCTTTGGTTGTTGTTACCATTAATTGTGTACTTGTATTAACGACCAATTAGATTTAGAGTGTTTATAATTTCTCAATAAGATTTGCCACAATCTATACGTGGTTACTACATTATCATTTTCCAATCTATCAGTGGAACTATATTGGTTGTTAACTTAGTCGAGTGTCACCTATTTATCCCTAGTTTTAGAGTGTTTTATATTTAGTTAACATTTTTACTCTTTATCTTTTCTTTTTACTTGATTTGATCATTATTTAATTTGAAGTGACAATTGATCTTTAAGTTTTTAAAATGTCAACAATATAAATCATTTTTTTAAAAAAATTAAAAATTCTCAAAATTTTCAAACAAAATCCATAATTTAATTATCATATTCAATATAAGCAATTTCATCAAATGCCATAACTCAAATATTCAAATAACTCACTTATTTTCATCTTCAACAACATTCTAAATCATCAAATAAAGAATAATAAAATGAGTTATTTAAAGATTTTAAGTTTAAATTATTGAAATTTGGCATTATATATGAAGATAATAATCAATTTTTATGGGTTGTTTGAATAATTTTGATGAATTTATTGAATTTTTTGTAAAAAAAAAAGATAACATTGTTGATATTAACTACTAGAAAAAACATGATGTAGCGCGGCAAAAGCCGACGCATTAGGTCAAAAGCCGACACTAACTCTGTTTTGCGTCGATTAGCGTCGGTCGTTCGTGCCAGGCTAAAAACGTCGTATCTAATTATTAGCGTCGGCTAAATACCATTGACGTCATTATAGCCGCAGCCAGCTTACTCTAAGTCGACGCTTGTATAAAATATGAACATCCGAGCAGTTCGAAAAAATTATGGCGTCAGACTACTGTCAACAAGTTTAGTTGTCGGATGGCCGACGCTACTGATCAAAAGTTAGTGTCGGATTGGCCGACGTTATGTATCTTCAACAATGTGAAGTACTAATAGCAATGAACATCGCTTTGATTCAATAAGCTCTATGTTTCAAGCTTTCCCTTGTGCCTGCTCTTAGGGTCACTGGATCAATTCTATCAACATGGTATATAATATGGATGATTACAAACATATTTTCTAGTAACAACAAAAGTAATATGGCATGATTAGAAGTTCTCAATGAATCATGGCAAAACAATATTGAAAAGTAAAAAGTAAACTGACCTCAAAAAATAACAATATTTGAAGTTAAATAGGTAAATGAATAATATATCCTGTGTAACATAAAAGAGGTATATGCATTCCAATAGCATGTGTTATCTAAAAAGCCAATGCTAAACTGCAACACGTTTTCCAAATTGGCCAAGTTATAGTTATTTGATGGATAGTGAACAAAAACTACACACTTAAAGAGATTAAAACACCTTTGTGTCAGTCATGATTCTAGTAGAGATAGTTGCAACTAGTGAAGAATCTAAACATCCAAATAATAAAACACTAAACAAAACTTCCGATGGTTGCATCAAGACATAAGGAACAAATTTTAGGCAAAGCATCTGCAAGTATCTGAACTGATGCTTAATCCCTGTCAAATATAGACATACATTAAGAACAAAATATTACAATTAAATTTGACATGGACAACGACACATATATTAAGCTAACATTTAGCAATTTGACGGTTCATATGTTCTTTCCATGAAAAGGGGAGAGATTTTTCACCTTTATATTTTCAAAAGTGCTACATTACAGATAATGCAAATCAGAAATAGTACTTCCAGTTCACATTTTTAACACTAGATCAAGCTTGACCAAAACAACCCCAACTGTTCAGTCTTGACAAATTTTACAAAAAAGTAAATCAAATCATATGAAACCAACAAGTAAAATGTCTATTGATATCTCAATGCTACGAGTGAAGAAAGTGTTATTTTTCATATTAATTCATTACTTACACTAATTCTCTTTGTCTCTGATATCTTTCTGCATTGCATCCAAGGATTTAGTTTAACTTTCCAATTTGAATATATGTCAAATCTTTGTTCTTCCACAAGGTTTTCTTTTTCTTTATTCAGCTTCTTATTCAATTTCAGCAAAGTTTCGTTTCTTGAAGTAGAGAAATTTTTCCTGCATTTTCATGTGGATTCAATAGAAATAGTAATGCAAGAAGAATCACTTAGCTTGTGGCTCCCAACTCTTATTTATATATTAGGATGAGATTAAGGCTTGTTCACATAATTCCTAACCGATGTACTATTCCTAACATAAATAGATAAGCCAATAAACTAATATGCATTCAGACACTCAGACAAAAATGAAACAATTGACAATAATGAAAGTGGATTTTGCTTCTCTAAACTTATTAAAGTGAGTAAATTAATAGTTAAGATTATTAAAGAGGGCAACTTCTAAGAACAATTGTTTTGGGTACAATCTAGTATGAAACGTGTTACACAATGAAACTTGCTTATATAATGAAAATAATCACCTCAGCAGCCTCTGAAGTTGAAGAAAGATACTGATATAATAATAATGCCGCAAGGCATCAGGTCCAAATTCAAGTGTGTTGTGCCAAATGTCCAAGTTCTGGCCAGTAACCTGCAGCAATAGTCATAGTATTAGATAAACAAATCACTAAAATTAAGCACCAAATAGGAAGGGCAAAACCATCACTAAAATTGTATCCATGTCCACCATATATGAATTGACAGCATTTACGACGATTTATCACAGATTTGTCAGATTGTATCTAAACTAACAATTATTCCTTATTAAATGAGTAACCACGAAAATTATTTCTTTTCAGTATTTTCGCATCTTTTAGCGAGAAACATTATCAACTTAACCTAAGCAATTTGAATTAACTTTTATGCTTAATTCAAATCATAAGCATTAATTATGAAAAATTGACAGACAATTCAATTAATCTTTCAGAATCACAAGTAAGTAACAAAAATTGAAACGAAAAATGAGATACCGTCGTAGCTACTAGAATCAAAAGACATATGAAGATTCTTGTGCATGTCATAAGCACGGGAGGAAACACGTTTCAGGAACTCGTCGGAGCTTCCAGGAATTGTGTCGTCCATGTGAAACGCCTCCTCCACCTCCTGTTTTCACCGGAGACTCCTCCGCCGCCGACGTTGCACGACCACCTCATTTCTCCTCCTCGTTTGGCAGCAAGGTGCAAAGCAATACGCAGGATTTGAGTTGAAGTTCAAGCTTTTTTGATCACGTTAAGGCTTCAAGTGATTTTAGGGATTGGGTTTTTCGCAGATGAGTAATTTAGGAGTTTTCGCATCAAGATGAATGAAAGCGCGTTTTTACGGAACCTGAGATGGAGGGTGGTCATGAATGGGGAGGAACCTGAGATGGAGGATGGAATGTCAATTGGGGAAATAAAACTGAGATGGAGATTGAAGGTTGGTTGAGATTTTGGGGAAAATGAAAATGAAAAGTTCTGCAAATTTGGGACTAAGAGTTTAGGAGAAAACTGAAACACTTTAGAATGCAGGAGGAAACCCTAAACTTAAAAGAAAATTTACTGAAAAAATATTTTAATTTTCCAATCAGAAATGTAGCGTCAGCCACTCCGACGCTAAAAGGTTGATTAAAATTAAAAAATAAATAAGCGTCAGCCATGTTTAACGTAGCGTCGGCTAGACCGACGCTAATAAGTAATGAAATAAAAAACGCTATTTAGTACCTTAGCGTGCGCATGACGGACGCTAACTGGCGTCAGTGTCGCGTGGCCGACGCTAAATATGGCAGCTAAAATATAAAAAATTAAATTGTTACTTAAAATTAAAATAAAATGACGAAATCGAGAAAGAAAAAAAAAAGATAAAGAACTAAAACGTTAACTGAAATTAAGTTAAGGATCACATGCGCTTTTTAGTCAATAAAATATGTATTCCTAACCAATAACTTGAATGGAATGAATTTTTAGATGGATTATATTGCACTATTAATATGTTATTTATTTAATTTTATAAAATTTAAAAGATTAATTTTTCATTCAATAAAAGAAAAAACATAGTCTCCACAAAAAAACACCCGTCTCCATACAGCACTCTTAATAATGTAAACAAACACAAGTCTCCATAAAAATAAAAAAAGTCTTCAACTAAACAAAAAATAATAAGAGTTGGAACTAGTCCCAACTTAATTGTTTAGAAAATATAAAGCTAAATTATCTATATAAGGGTAGTATAACAATTCCAGTTGCTCAGAATGCAAAGAATAATTGCACACTGTTTGTTCTGCATTTGCAAGGAATCCGTGGCAATTGAGTAATGCACTTAATAAAATATATAAGTAAATTTTAGATGGCATTACATTATAGATATGTCGAAATAGCAAATTATTCGTGAATTTTTTTACGAACCGGTTAAGAATCGCAAACCGATATTAACGAAACGAGCCAATTCTTAGTTTGTAAAGTATACAGCAGAATTATGTAACTCTGCTTTATAGTATGTAAATTACGAAACAGTCCCTATATTTTACAAGTTTATAATTTGATGTTATATGTTTTATATATTTTTATAAATTAGTTTCTAAAAACTTTTAAATTTGTAAAATAATCCTTAAAAATTACAAAATAGCCTCAACTTTTAAAAATTTCAATTTTGATCTAAATATATTTCATTTTTGCTTTAAATTTATGAAATTTATAAAATTAGCTCATTTTTAAAGAATAATTCTTTTATCCAAAAACAAAATTAAAAATAAAAAAAATCAATTTAAACATTTCAATCATTTAAAATTTTAATTTCTCTTAAACTTTTAATTAGTCAATCCAAAACACTCTTAAGATTCTTATATGTGCATCAAATTTTTAAGAAAAAAGGATAGTGAATAAGAAAGAAAATAATTTGAAGATTTTAATTAGGGTAGCAGGATAAGAAAAGGAAATAAATTGTGGATTTTAATTTCAATTTAGTGGGCTTTTTATTTGTCATTTAGTGGAAGTTTTAAACCTCCTCACAATAAAAGAAAATCTATACCTTACCCAGAATCTGTTGTTACCAGCTTTCAAATTAAAAGAACCAATTGAACCACAACAAAGATAGAGTCACCGAAGAAGCGGGATTGTGCAAAATTGTTGGAATGTTGAAGAAATTGAATTTGAGGTTGACCCAGAAAAAGTTGTGCCTCTGTACACCAGTTTGGTACCCATTCCAATGTCAATTTTCACAAAACGGGTTAGGTTTTTTGTTCCTCCACTAAGGTCAGACGGGTAAATTTTATTTAATATTTTCTTGCGCATAGCAAGTTAGGACTGATGCATTAAGTAGCCCAATGGCACATAAACAAGTTGAAAATTATACCCTATATCGCCAATTGAATTTATATTTGACATATATCCAAAATATTAATGAATATATGTATTTATAATTGGTGATAATTGACATGATTTAGTTCTTGGTTGTATTTTAGATTCAAATCGGGAATATTCCGAGTTTGATTCTTACAAGTGCTTTTATTTTGCATAAATTATATTTTGAAAAGGCACAACTGTTGAAAAAAAATAAAAAGTCACATCTGGTGAATTCAAACCCAAGTTCTACAGGCGAAAAGAAGCACTGATCAGCCACCAAACCAGTGCAATGCTTCAATAAATAATTGAACGTTATATGCATATATCCCTTCGTAAAAAGTGGCAGAACAAGAATTGCAACTCTTTTTCAAGTGACATTATTTTTTTCTATAAAAAGGGTCACTTTGGACAGAATGTAAAAACGAATTCTAGTGATTGCCATCCACTTCCTTTCACCTCATTCTATATGCTAAAGTCATCTTATTATTTTTCTAATGCATGAGTAAAGATAAGAATCGTTCTTTTGTAACATATTATTGAAAAGATACTCTTGGTGTGGAAAGTGAAAATCATATCAAGTTTCCAAAAGACCCTAAAGGGGATTCGCTGGTTATCTCATTTGCATCCGATTGGGGGCAAAATCGACCTAAAGGCTGTGTAACAACACGCTTTGGAATTTGCTACATATAATCTTCATCAACAACTTCACTATTAAAGTCTTGCAGCATTGTCACCAAAACAAATTCAATAATCTTTAGGTTCGATTTTATTTTCAATAAATGGTTGCATCACTCAAAGAAATGACTTCGAATTTTGTGAAGTTGGAGAAATTCGATGGAGGAAATTTTATCCGTTGTTAGAAAAAGATGAAATTTCTCCTTACAACTTTGAAGGTGGTGTATGTTCTGAACACCACAAGACCGCTGGAGAAAGAAGTGGAAACATTAGCAGAAACAAGAGAAAGGCAAAAATGCGACAATGATGACTATATATGCATGGGCCATATTCTTAACGGAATGGCTGGCTCCTTGCTCGATATATATCAAAGTAGCATCTCTACAAAGGAACCATGGAAAAAATTAGAGTCAAGATATTATTTGCAGAAGACGCTACAATAAGAAGTTCCTTGTTTCTCAATTTAATAAATATAAAATGATTGATAATAAATCAGTAATGGAACAAATGCATGAGATTGACGTATTCTTTAATTACTACCAAACAACATAAGATGGCACATGCATGAAACCATTATGTATCCTCCATAATAGACAAACTTCCACCTTCGTGAAAAGATTTCAAAAATCTATGAAACATAAGAAAGAGTACATACACTTGAGCAACTAGAGTAATCACATTCGTTTAGAAGAAAAGCATCGTAAACAAGAGGATACTAAAAACCAATTTTCTCATGAAAAGGTCCATGTAATGGAGGAAGGAAAATTCAAGCAAATCTTGTGAGAAAAGAAATCGAGATTTTGATAAATCTCATGAAAAAACACAATGGTAATAATGAACAACGAAAGAAAAGAAAAGGAAGTTGTTATCATTGTGGAAAACCAGGACACTTTAAAAATGAGTGCAGGTTCTTGAAAAGGAAGAACAAAGACAAGAATTCAAGTGCAGCAAAAGATAATCTTGTTGTTGTAATTTCCGAACTCAACATGATTGAAGATGTTGAATCTTGGTGGATAGACTCTGGTGCTACGCTCCTCCATGTGTATGCAAAAATAAAGAACTATTTAAGACCATTGATGAAGAAGAGGAAGCATTTGTACATGGAAAATGGCCTCAACTGTCCAGTCAAAGGAAAAGGAACAGTGGAGATTGAATTCACTTCTGGAAAAGTACTTACTCTCTTAAAGATGTATTTATGCTCCTGATGTTAGGAAGAACTTGATTTATGTACCTTTACTTAATAAGTTTGGTTTCAAATATGTTTTGAGTGAGATAAATTTATTCTCTCTAAAGGTGGTATGTTTGTAGGGAAGGGTTACCTTTGTGAGAATATGTTCTAATGTAATGTTATCAGTAACTATAATACTAATATGATGTCTGCTTATATTGTTGAGTCTTGTGATTATGGCATATGCGACTAGACATATTAACTTTAGAAAATTGAATGATATGATGAAATCAAATTTAATTCCGACTTTGGATAAAATTCAAATTCATGTTACTACTGGCATGCTAACTAAAATTTAACCAGACAACCTTTTAAAAGTGTTGAAAGAATTCTAAGTATTAGATTTAATTCACTCTGATGTATGCGATTTACATGGTTGGCCTACAATGGTGGTAAAAAGTATTTGTCACTTTCATTGATGATTCTAGATTTTTATGTTTATTTAATGCACTCTAAGAATGAAGTTTAGACAATTTTAAAATATATTAAAGCACAAGTAGAACTTCAACATGAAACTTTTATTAAGTGTTTTAGAAGTGATAGGGGAGGAGAGTTCTATCATCTTGAGTATTTTGAGTCCACTGGTATTGTGCATCAAACAACTGCACCATATTCCCCCACAACCAAAATGGAATTGCAGAAAAGAAAAAATAAGTATTACAAGAAATGGTGAATGCCATGTTATCCTATTCTGGTTTATCTAAAGTTATTGGTGTGAAGCCATGCTAACTGCATGTTATTTGCTAAATAGAGTTCCCAATAAAAGGAAACAAGATAAACCCCATATGAACTCTGAAGAAAGAAAACCCAATTTTAACTATATAAAAGTTTTGGGGCTGTAGAGCAATTGTTGGAAAGTTCCTGAACCAAAAAGAAAGACAATTGGGAGAAAAGAATGAAAGTGTATTATCTGGGCTATGCTCAAATAGCAAGGCCTATTAGATTCATGATTCTTGAATCTAATGACTCATATCCTATTAACACAGTGATTGAGTCAAGAGATGCAATTTTTCAAGAAAATAAATTTAACTCAATTCCACATCCCAAGGAAATTGTATGTTCTAGTGTACAAATCCTAGAAAATAATGTATCTAATAATGATACTTTGATATGTTCAGAACCCAGAAGAAGTAAAAGAGCCAGAAAAGAGAACGATTTATGGCCCTAGACTTCTTTATGTTCCTTGTAGAAGGTACAAATGATTCCAGTAACAGTTATGGACCAATTTGCTACATTTAGAGAGTGACCCAGACACATATGAAGAGGCAATAAAGTCTCAAGGACTCTTACTTTTGGAAAGAAGCCATCCAAGAGAAATGAACTCACTTATGAGGATAAAAAACTTAGAAATTAGTAGACCTCCCACTTGATCCAAACCAATAGGTTGTAAATGGATCTTTAAGAAGAAAAAATGAAAGTTGATGGTACCATTGATAAATTCACAAAGCTAGACTTTTGCCCAAAAGGGTTTACACAAAAAAAGAAGTATCGACTACTTTGATACTTATGCACCTGTTGCAAGAATTGCATCCATTAAGAGGCTTTTGGCACTAGCTTCTATCTATAATTTGTAATCAATCAAATGGATGTTAAAACTGCTTTCCTAAAACAGAGAGTTAGATGAAGAGGTGTATATGAAACAACCTGAAGGATTTGTTATCAAAGACAAGAACATAAAGTGTGTAAATTGACTAATACCTTATACGGGTTAAAACAAGCACCCAAACAATGGCACCAAAAGTTTGATTAAAGTTTTGCTTTCTAATGGATACAAAATAAATGAATCTGACAAGTGTATTTATAGTAAATTTCATAATGGAAATGGTGTTATGATTTGTTTATATGTGGATGAAATGTTAGTTCTTTGGCACAAATATAGATGAGTAAGAAAAAAACTAAACCTTTCTATAAAAAAAAATTTGATTATGAAAAGATTTAGGTGAAGCAGATGTGATTTTAGGAATTAAAATCATTAGAGATGGAGTAAATATTGGTTTATCCCAACTCACTATATTGAGAAAGTGCTAAAGAAATTTGATCAATTTAATTGCAAACCTATTTCTACTCCATGTGATCAAAATGTTAGATTACAACCACATAAAGGATGCCCTGTGGCACAACTAGATTATTCAAAGGTAATCGGATGCTTGATGTATGCCATGACCTGTACTAGACCTGACATAGCATATGTTGTAGGCAGATTAAGTCGGAATACTAGCAATCCAAGTAAAGAACATTGACAGGATATTAATAGAGTATTAAAATATTTAAAAGGAGCAATTAACTATAGTTTAATCTATAGTGGATATCCTTCAGTTTTGGAAGGATATATATATGCCAGTTGGGTAACTTATGTTGAGGATCATGCTTCCACAAGTGGATGAATGTTCAACCTTGGTGGAGGTGCAGTTTCTTGGGGATCAAAGAAACAAACTTGCATTGCCGACTCCACCATGGCTGTAGAGTTCATTTCCCTAGCTGCAGGTAGTAAAGAGGCAAAATGGCTAAGAAATTTGTTATATGAGATACCAATTTGGCCAAAGCCATGGCAACCGGTATCCATACATTGCGATGTCAATCCACACTGTCAAAGCATATAGCCAAGTATATAATGGAAAATCAAGACATATTGGTCTAAGACATAGCTATGTAAAAGATTTAATTTAAATGGAGTAATATCCATAGTGTTTGTAAGAACTGAAAAGAATCTTGTAGATTCCTTTGATGATAAGGTCTGACAAGGGACATGGTGTTTGAGACATCATTGGGGATGGGACCAAGCCCATATCTAATTAATCATCAATGGTGAAAGTCGACTCACACTTGAGTAACATCAAGTCTTGAGTTCAAATGATAAAGTACACTATTAGAATGATGCAAGTACTTGAATATAGATACATCCCAAAGATTGAAAGTACTTGGACCATAAGTATAAAGTTGGAAGGTTGAGTTTTATTCTTAATAGACATATAACATAAATTTGCTGAAATACATATTATGGGTGTATTTCTGATATAGTCTATCTATGTGAAGATGAAGTGAGGCCGCTTCGAAGAGTTAAAGGGCTTGACTCTTAAATTATCATGAAAAGGGTACATGACACAAGGCCTTAACAAATGTGTCATGTTTATAATTCTTTCGATAGTACCGAGATTTCATGTGTAAATTGTGCACACTGTTCTAATGAATAACTGGTTCAAAGCTTGTCTTACCAATCTATTCGGGATAAGTGGAACCCATAGCTTACTAAGTAGTGGTTCAAATCGTAAGATACCATTATCTGAAACCAATGATATTCCAACATTATGGGACTAAATATATTTTGAAAATGGTGGGGGATTGTGAGATATTCCAAAATATTTATGAATTAAGTATGTATCATTTTGGTGGTAATTTATATGATTTAGTTGTTGGTTCAATTGGTTGTGTTCCAGATCAAATCTGGAATGTCCCGAGTTCAATTCTTACAAGGTGCTTTCAGTTTGCATAAAGTATATTTTGAAAAGGCACAACTATTGAATAAAAATGAAAAGTCACATCTGGTGGTTCGAACCCAGGTTCTACAGGCGAAAAAGAAGCAATGATCAACCACCAAACCAATGCAATGCTTCACTAAATAATTGAACGTTATATGGAATATAAATAATATTAATATTGTAAAAATATATATCATTATTTTTTATATATTACATTTCAGATATTTGATACACGGGAAGTTGTTGTGAATTGGGCTAGGGAAATTGGTATAAAAAACAAGGTGACCATTATCATTACTAGATCAGATAAGAGACATGAGGGAAGGAAAAGAGGAATAAGTTAATATTAGGTTGTGACAAATGAGAAAAATACAAACATGTTGATAGTTTAACTCTGAAGTTCAACAAAAAATTGTGGTTGTTGAAATGATTTAGTTGTTGGTTCAATTGGTTGTGTTCCAGATTCAAATCTGGAATGTCCCGAGTTCAATTCTTACAAGTGCTTTCAGTTTGCATAAAGTATATTTTGAAGAGGCACAACTATTGAATAAAAATGAAAAGTCACATCTGGTGGTTCGAACCCAGGTTCTACTGGCGAAAAGAAGCAGTGATCAACCACCAAACCAGTGCAATGCTTCACTAAATAATTGAACGTTATATGGATATAATTATATTAATATTGTAAAATATATCATTAATTTTTGTATATTACATTTCAGATATTTGATACACGGGAAGCTGTTGTGAATTGGGCTAGGGAAATTGGTATAAAAAACAAGGTGACCATTATCATTACTAGATCAGATAAGAGATAGGAGGGAGGGAAAAGAGGAATAAGTTAATATTAGGTTGTGACAAATGGGAAAAATACAAACATGTTGATAGCTTAACTTTGAAGTTCAACAAAAAAGTGTGGTTGTCCTTTCCAGCTTAGATAAAAACCATTGAAAGATGGTTTAGGAAGGACAATTAAAGTAATTTATGGAGTTCACAATCATTAATTACTTGATATTTTGTAGGGACATGTATTTGTTGGACGTTTAGATGAAGAAGACAAAAAACATGTTCATGACTTAACAAAATATAATGTTGCCCCGATGCATATATTACTTTAATTGCAACATCGCGATATGAATATTGTTACTCAGATTTCACAAATATATAAACAGAGGAGTATGACACAATTGCACGTGAGAGGTAATAGGACTAAGAGGCAGCATTTATTCAAGTTAATTGAAGATACAAAATATGTGCGTTGGAATAGAAAACGGGAAGACTCAGATGTTATGAGAGATATTTTTTGGATCCACCTAGATTTAGTGAAGTTGTTGATCTTATTTCCTATTGTGTTGATTATGGACAACACCTACAAAACTAATAAATAAAGAATGCCATTACTTGAAATTATTGGTATGACATCAATAGAGAAGACATTTGTAGTTGGATTTTCTTATTTGGAATGAGAGTATGAAGAAAGCTTTTGTTGGGCACTAAAGAAGTTAAGAGAACTGTTTGTTACACAACAAATTTTTCTCACATAATTGTGATAGATAGAGATCTTGCTTTAATGAAAGCAGTAGATATTGTATTTCCACATGCTGTTAATTTGCTTTGTCGATTTAACATCGACAAAAATGTTGGAGCAAAATACAAGCAATATGTCTTAAAGGATATACAAGAGTTAGTATTGAATATGTGGAAAGATATTAAGTATTGCAGTGATGAAAAAGAGTACATCACGTGTTTGCACATGTTTGAGCAATCATATGTCGATAATAAAGTGTTTGTTGATTATATGAAAGAAACTTGGGTTGACTCCCCCTAAGCAAAGATTTGTTGAAGCATGGACAAATCTGTAAGACCCATAATTTTAAAGTACCCTTTTATGTATTTTGGTATATTTTGGATTTTGGCTCGAAGCTTTAGGCCAAAGTTAATAATATTTTGGAGTTTTATAATCAAAAAGATATTTCGATGCCAATTAGAATTTCTCGTCGATAAATAAATTGAATTTAACTGCGGAAAATCCTTTACGGAGAATTTAAGGCGTTTCGGGTGAAACGGTAATTTAATAAATATCTAAATTTGAGATATTTGTAAGTTATATTTATTATATTTATATATGTTTGTTTGGAGGGAAAAAGAAAGGAAAACTAGAAGGAAGGAAAAGGAAAAGAAATAGTATATAAAGGAAGGAAGGAAAAAGGGAGAAAGGAAAACAAAGGAAAGAATAGAAAGAAGGAAAATCTCAAATTTTCCATCTCCTTCCTCAGACAACCGTGAAACCAAATTCCATCCTTCTCCATTTTTCGTTTTCGTTGCTTCCTTTTCTTCAAAGCTAGTGACCCAAGGTTGGGTGAGAGTTAGATCAAGGTTTCGCAACTCCACTCTTCCTCTTTGATTCGAAAACGAAGAAAAACGGTTTTGAGATCCAAACACAAACCCCTCCGTTTCTTCTAGATCCAAACCTCATTTCTCGAAGAGATAGAAGGGAAAGTTGCTCACCACCACGCTACGGTGCTAGGGACCTATTTGGAGGCGAAGTTGTGAGCGGAGGATTTTACCGAATTACTCGCGGTACCGGAAACGCCCGTTAAAGCTAACGTTGAGGTAAGGGCTCCTTCCAAACTTCTAGCTTGCATTAGGGACTTATCTGTAGTCGTGTGGAAGGAATTTGTTAGGGTTAAATGTATCGATTTGGGGAGAAACGAAACTAGTGTGTTATGGGTAAAAACCTTAGAGTTAGGTTTTTGTTTATAGTGATGAATGTTTCGTGGTAAATGAAATTGGATGTATCTGGGTGTTATGTTGCGTAATTTGTGTTCGTTGTATTTGGTGTGTTCGTACTTGATGTTTGTTAATTGGTGTGGTTGTTGTGAATTATGGTTTGAATGTGAAAGTATGTTTGAATTTGTTTCTGTGGAATCTGAAAACCATTAGAGTTAAACGAGTATTAAAAATGGGGAATCTTTTAATACCTCGGTTTGCTTAATGTGTATTTGAGGAAAATGCTTAAGTTAACTGGGCGTTGAGAATGGGGAATCTCTTAATGTCTCGGTTACTTAACTATCGTTTTTGAAAATCGTTTCGGTAAATGAGTATTAAGAATGGGGAATCTCTTAAGGACTCGTTTACTGAATGTTTTGCGAGAAAAACCGTTTAAGTCAAAAGTATATTAAGAATGGGGAATCTCTTAATATGACTGTTTTGCTTAACGTTTTGTTTTGAAAATCATTAAGTTAAATCGGTATTTAAGAACGGGGAATCTCTTAATGACTTATTTAATTAATGTTATTTGAAAGTCGTTTAAGTTAAATGGGTATTAAAAATGGGGAATCTTTTAATATCTGCATTTGCTTAACGATTGTTGTGAATGGAGTCTTTGTATGCTCATGCATTTCATTTGGTAAATTGTGTCGACCCGTGATAGGTGACACCTTGGTAAACTGTATTGACCCGTGATAGGTTGTACGTTTTACGATTTACTATTTAGTAATTCGTGTTGACCCGTGATAGGTGACACCTTGGTAAACTGTACTGACCCGTGATAGGTAGTACGTTTACGAATTACTATTTAGAAAATCGCGTTTGACCCGTGATAGGTGACACCATGGTAAACTGTACTGACCCGTGATAGGTGGTACATTTACGATTTACATTTTTGGTGAATTGTGCTGACCCGTGATAGGTGGCACCTAGGTAAACAGTACTGGTCTGTGATAGGCGGTACGTTTACGATTTCCGCTTATTCTTTTAGTAAATCGTGTTGACCCGTGATAGGTGACACCTCGGTAAACTGTACTGACCCGTGATAGGTGGTACGTTTATGATTTACGCATTTTAGTAAATCGTGCTGACCCGTGATAGGTGGCACTTCGGTAATTGGTACTTTGGCCTGCGATAGGCGGTACAATTATGATTTATGGCCCTTCGAGGAGGGTTTTGGTTTTGGAATTCCGAGTCCATGCATTTTGGCATATACGCATTGCATTAGGGTGCTTGGCACGCGAGTCGTATTTGATTTGAATTTGATTTATCGTGTTAATTGCGTTGAGAAATGCTAAGTGTTATGTGTTAATTATTGTGTGTAAGTATGATGGTTATCGAGATCCCAATTGCCGTGGTAATCGCGTAGAAATTGCTAAGTGTTAAGTTGTGAACTTGATTAGGAATGACTTAGGTTAATTCATGAATTTTTGAAAAAAATGATCAGGGAAATCGATTTCCCAATCGATTGGATGGAAGTCAGGGGCTTGGCCAAATGAACAAAATCGATTAGCCAATCGATTTTGTAATCAGTTTGTTTGAAAATCCCTTTCGAAATCGATTGCCCAATCGATTGGCATTAAGTCAGGGGCTCAGCTATCCTGTCAATCGATTGTCCAATCGATTGAATCAAGCCAGAGTTTCAAAATTTCACTAAAAACCTTCAGGAAATCGATTTGGAAATCGATTGGTATTAAGTCAGGGGCTCCGTTATCCTGTCAATCGATTGCCAAATCGATTGATTCAGCCCAGGATTCTATTTCATTAAAAATCTTCACCCCAATCGATTGCCTAATCGATTGGCTCAGTGAAAATCCTCATTTTTATTTGTATGATTAATTGCTCATGAATCTACCCATGTCTTGTTTCATCATGTGTTAATTAGGAGATCGAGAACTGCATTTTACCTTCATTTTCATTGGCAATGTACTGTATGAACTTTTCGCATATTGAAAATCCTGTTAAGGTGCATGCTTAGTTAAAAAGTTGTTTTGAGCATTCAAAAACTTAATTGCTATGTGTTAACTGTTATTTTCTGGTTGGTGACCCTTTACACTATTGTGGAAATCTGGGCTTTGCCCTCAGATGAGAGTCAGGACGGCCCTACTGGTTCGTACCCTACGGACAGGGATGGAGATGAGAACGCTTGACTGCTGTTACGTTAGGAGGATCTCACGGGGCGCGTGGAGATTACTCAGGGTGTATAGCTTTTTGGTAGGATGATCAGATTAGGATGATGTATAGGGACTAGGGGTCCTTCTTTTTGGTTTGGAGTACTTTAGTTTTGGAAAACTGTACTTATACAAATATTATCAGTTTGATATCATCTTTGGATGGGTTCCATGTACCATTTGATGTTATGTAAAAATGTTTTGGATTTATAATTGAAGAAACTTTTCCGCTGCGTAAATTATAATGACTCAATTATTTATCCAAAAGCATTTCCTGATTTATTTCTCTGTTTTATTTTAATTCCTTTTAAAAAAAAAAATATACCCTCGCTTTGAAAAACGGGGTGTTACAAAATCCATTGATGCATTTGGGAAACACAACGACTAACCTGTATGTCCTGTCATTACAAAACTTTTAATTTGTAATTTTACTATGTATTGTTGGTTTGCTCCATGGTGACAATTTATATTTAATGATAGGGTTGAGTCAGCTCATTGGAAACTGAAGTTAATATTGGAACACAACATGGATGACATGTGTAAATGTTGGGAGGCTATGAACAACATGATAAGGTTGCAAATTAAAAAAATTAGGGTCTTGTTTCAGAAAAGTTTCTATGATAAAGCGCATGAACACAACAATATATTTTATCAATAACTGAATACATTCTTATCAAGATAAGCTCAAAGACACATTGTTGTAGAGCACGAAAAATTTGAGTGAATGGGTGCCGATAAATCTGTATGTGAGTGCTCTCTTAGAAGAACGTACGGGTTACCTCGTGCTTGTGAATTGACACAATATAAATTGATGGGTGAATCAATTCCTTTAGATGTTGTGCATATTCAATGGAGGAAATTTAAGAATGAAATGTGAACTCACCAAAGACATAGAAGATGGATCAGAGTTGAATATGTCTAATGAGATGAATGCTTTATGGAAATGCTTTCGAACACTTGATGTTATAGGAAAAAGAGTGTTGAAGAGTAAGGTGCATGAACTTTCTTTTCAAACTAAAAGTTCAATGTGTCCACCACCTGAAAAAGTTAAAACCAAAGGATATGTGAAAAAGAGTAAGGGTAAGAAGACGGATGGATATGATGTATATCGAGAACCTTCTTACTTTCATGTTAATGCAACATATTGTGAAGATCTTGATTCCCAACTATCTCAATCATCAAAGAAGAGATATTCTTATTGATCAATGAAACAACCCTCTCAATCATCTCAATCCTTGACACATTTGTTTTTCAGACAATTTCTTGATGTTATTCAATCATACATTGATGACATATTAAATGTGATAGCAGATGGAAATTGTGGCTATGGTGCTATTGCATCATTGCTTAGACACAATGAAGAGTCTTGGTCTTTGGTCTGCCATAGTTTGGACTAGGAGATTGCTTCACATATAAGTCCATATGATAGATTGTTCCTAGATTCTTTGAAAATAACAAGTTCTGGTATTTTGCCCCTAGATAAATGGATGTCAATATCTGATATGGGTTACGTGATAGTGACAACATATAATATTATTCTAGTCAAGTTTGGTCAGATATTTTTCATGACTTTCTTTCCAATGAGGGGTTACACAATTAGGATCGATAATAAATGATCATATTATATGTACTGGTTTTGTTGAAGCAAGTCATTGGGTTCAGGTAAAATGATATTATTTTTCTTATATAATACTTTTGCTTTTTAAATAGTAAAATTAAATATGGAAGATAGATTTCTAATAAATAATATCTTCAATCTATTTTGCAGTTAAAGATAAAAGATGGATTTCCAATGCCAAACATTGCACTAGATTGGAAGCAATATCGCACCGAGGAGACAACTCATTGGCAATAGCATACACGAGACGTCTACAACATTGGGTGTATTTATTAGGCCATATGACACGTGTTACAAAAAATGCATAACCCATAAATGTCATGTAATTAGACAAAGATTGATTTTGTATGGACTACAATACTTTAAAACATATATAAAATGCATTTGTTATTAGTTCATTTTAGTTACTACTTTCTTTATATTTCAAAAATTAATAAAATAATATTAACGATATTCATGACAAATAAAAGTAGAGTTAATGATATAACAATATTACAAAAGTGATGTTCATCACAAATAAAAGTAAATAACTACTAGCTAGTGTTATGATGCGTTAAATATAAAGCTCTAAAAAATAAACTATACATGTCGTCATTTGGATCAACATTATGTGCATCCAATCTCCGCTGTATAAAATCACCCACCTGCTGCAAGATAGATGGTTGTTCACTAGAAACTTCTACAGCGGTGGAGATATTAAAATGTGGAACTTGGGGTACACCATTTAGTCGCACTAAAAGTGAATGCGATACCTTGTAGAACCACTCCAAGTATCCATCCTAACACTCAGATGGATATGTAGCTAGACGTATCCTGTGATGCAGTTCGGTGGCAGGGTTCAAATATCCCATCCATTCGACATCTACATCAGATAATCTAGAAAAAAACTGGCGGTGGAATATGTTGGATGTATCCAAATTATCCAAGACACCTCTCAGGAAAATACGTCACTATAGTGTTGTATAATTGGAGGTGGGCAGTGTATAGTATTATATAATCAAGCGAATGACATCCATATGATTCTCCCACGGTCTCCATATGATATCAGCAGGTGTATGTGCATCAATCATCTATTTGTACTCTAGGACATATATCCAACTAAGTTTTCGGTGTCATAACTGCTAGCATTAGAGAGATAGTCATAAAGGACTACGAGTGCAACACTACCCCAAGAATATCTACTTGTACCTTCCCAAATCTCTGAATAAGGGGAGGTATTTCACATTAATCAATGTATGACTTTTATCTGCAAAAATAGTACTCCCTACTAAATTCAACAGTTACACCCTAGCAGCACAATCAAATCGCTCTACTGCACACTGTCTTTTGAAAACCTCTTTCAACCAATCTAATATGTAGTGTGCACCCCTTGTTTTTTTGGTTTCTTCCCATATCTCTTCAGGAGGCACCCCTAATAAAGTTATGACAATATTACATTTCATTACTCTATCTAGGTCAGGTGGTGGACTGTAGAACTCACCCCTAATATGAACGCCTAACAGATTGACAACATCATTCAAAGTAATCGTCATTCCACCAAATGACATGTGAAATGACGAGGTCTATGAGTGTCATCTTTCCACAAATGCAAATATCAGGTTGTTGTCAATCAACTTCAGACTACTCCGTTGTAGTGGGGCTAATCCAGACAAATCCAACCACGTCTTTATAATTCGCGGGAGAACTTGTCGAGTAAATTGTTGTAATTTCATTCCATGAGCAACAATTTTCAGCATTGATCATTCTTGCATACAAATAAAACATGACATTAAAATTAATATAGAACAAAAATAATAATTAATTTAAATATTTTTAATGCACCATAAATTATAATTAATTTAAATATTTTTAATGCACCATAAATAATAATTAATTTAAATATTTTAATACACGTGTAAGAGTTTGTTTATTTGCAGAAGCACTTCAATATTTATGTAATAGAGAACATTTTTTTTTGCTTTCAAGAAGGGTATTGTGTAATAACGTACATATCTCTTCCAGACACATGATGTCGGTATCATGTAAGAACGTACATATCATATGGTCCTCTAGGATACCGTGTTAGCTCACCCTCATGTTGTACAAGTCCCTCTTGCATATGCTCCTCATGTACAACAGTATTCTCCTCCTCAACAATACACAACCTGTTCCTCCTCATGTATACCAATATCAGCCTCAGGAATAGATATACAACACTGCTCTCCCAAGTCATCATCTCCCATTATAATTCGTCGTCTCCTCCGAGATGCTGTTGGTCGAATCCTTTCCGGAGCATCTATACATGATGAAGTTTTAACGTCACATGTTCTTCATACTATCTTGTCTTCCCTTCCTCTAGCACCTGCACCCATTGGAAACAAAATTAGTTAAAATAAAATAAATATTAATGGAATAAAATACATAAAAAAATAAATTTAAAAAGAACATCCAAAAGACTTTCAGACTTACTGATGATCTGTATGACCATATGATCTGTATTGCCTACGAGAATAGTTTTATTAACAATTAAACAAGAATGGTTTTTACATGTTGTATAAATATATTAATAAACAATAAGAACGATTTTTAATTGTTGCTGTAGAAATTATAAAATTTAATAACGTACTACAACGAAATATAAAACCCGTTGTCTATTTGACTCTATGAGAATGGTTTTTTTATCATAAAAATTAGGTTTTGTCGTAGCACCAAAATATTTTAGTGCACCATAAATAATAATTAATTAAAAATATTTAATGCATAATAAATAATAATTAATTTAAATATTTTTAATACACTATAAAATATAATTAATTTAAATATTTTTAATTCATCATAAATACTAATTAATTTAACTTACCTTGAGGAAACCATAGTCTTCCAGATACATGATGTCGGTATCATGTAAGAACGTACATATCATATGGTCCTCTAGGATACCGTGTCAGCTCACCCTCATGCTGTACAAGTCCCTCTTGCATATGCTCTTCATGTACAACAATATTCTCCTCCTCAGCAATACCACAACCTGCCCCTCCTCATGTATACCAATATCAGCCTCAGGAATAGATATACGACACTGCTCTCCCGAGTCATCATCTCCCATTATAATTCGTCGTCTCCTCCGGGATGTTGTTGGTCGAATCCTTTCCGGAGCATCCATAGATGATGAAGTTTTAACATCACATGTTCTTCGTACTATTTTGTCGTCTCTTCCTCTAGCACCCGCACCCATTGGAAAAAAAATTAGTTAAAATAAAATGAATAAAATAAATATTAATGGAATAAAAATACATAAAAAAATAATTTTAAAAAGAACATCCAAAAAACTTGTGGGTTGAAGTTTTCTGATAATTTTCGAAAATCTCAACAAAGAAAAAGATTTCCAGTATTGTATATGTTCCGGAAAGGCTAAAATAAGTTTTTCGGTAGTTTCAGAAAACATCAAATAAGATTTCCGAAAATGGTCTTCTATACCGGAAACCAGGTTGTTATGATGGGCCCATAACCGCCATCACAGTGCCCATTGACCCTCTTAAAGAGTTTGGGTATCC
This sequence comes from Cicer echinospermum, assembly GCA_002896215.2. Taxonomy (NCBI): domain Eukaryota; kingdom Viridiplantae; phylum Streptophyta; class Magnoliopsida; order Fabales; family Fabaceae; genus Cicer; species Cicer echinospermum. The sequence goes on from PGTU02007142.1 coordinate 26,756, forward strand.
AACACTTCAATTCTATCTTCCTCGATTACCTCATACGAAATGTGTTGGAAACGATGATGATAATTATAAGAGCTAGTTGATGTGAATTGAAAAAAATAAGAAAGTTATCTTAGGAGGAATGACACACACTAGTGGGGTTTTAGTATCTGAAAAATTAAAAAATTATTTATTTTTTTAATAAATGCATTCGCTTTTCTCTCATTGATATGTTCTATACGTATTTCCCTCCACCGAGTTAATATTTTTCCCGTTTTAGTTTTCTGTGGATTCGCGCAACAGTTTTTTGCCCTAGTCAAAAACCTTGAAAATTTTGGAGTGTAGGTTTCTGTGGATCTAGTTTGATGGATCACACATTTATCTCTCCTTCAAATGAAGAGTTCCTCTATAAATAGAGGACTTTACTCAGATGGAAAAGGACATAATAAGTTGTCCGAAAAATCCAAGACATTTCTTTGCTTCTACATTTATTTCTTTTTCTTTTTCTTTCGAGTGGTCATAGTACCATATTACGAGTGGCATCATTTGCACAATTTGGCTAGTGCCGCGAAACGTCCTAAAGAGAGAGACCTAGTTCGTGACTCAACCCAATAATATCTTCAATGGCATTAATTTATTTTGAAACAATTTTCAAAACTAAAAAAACTCAAAAATAACAATTTTAAGATGTTTCGTTCTGCCATGTCTTCCATTTTGATATCAGTGGAAGCTCAGTCTCATGAAATCCAGAAAATAGCTCATGAGATCATCTCTAAGGGTATGTCCTTAAATGAACAGTTTCAAATTGCTGTTATTATCGACAAATTGTCCCCTGCTTAGAAAGATTTTAAAAATTCTCTCATGCATAAAACAAAATAATTTTCTCTTGAAAGTCTGTTAACCCATCTCATAATTGAGGAATATTCCTGTAAGCAAGACAAAAATATGAAGTTCTTCTTGTTACAGATAACAAGAAGAATAAATTCATCGTAGCAGTTCTGAAGTTAAACGATGAACAACTTAAGAATCAAAATCGCACTATAAAGAACAACAACAAGAATGATAACCCAACAAAGGTCTCAATTATAAGGCAACAACCACCTCCTAAAAATGACTCTATCCCACCATTTCTCTACTTTAGATGTCAGAAAGAAGGTCATACGGCCCACAAGTGTAGGAACAAGCCAAGCCTTACTCAGTAGGCTAACTTGAAACAATTCATTGCTATGATAAATGAAATCAACGTTGTTGGTGGATCAAATGGATGGTGGATAAACATTGGTTCCTCATGCCATACTCTTTTGCTGAAGATAAAACAAGTATTGTTGGAAGATTCCCATACCACTAATGTTGCTAGTATTGGATATGTGGAATTAATATTCACCTCTGGATAGACCTTAATTCTGAAGGATGTTATGCACACTCATAAAATAAGGAAAAATATGATTTGTGGTATTTTTGTTGGAAAATGGTACGTCACTGATGACATGTTTAAATTGAATTTTGAAATCAACAAAATGTCTCATTTTGCTTACATGTTGTGTGATATTAATATTTGGCATGATAGACTCTGTCATGTGACTAAAAGTGTGATTTCAAACTTAAGTAACTTAGGCTTAATTCCAAAGTTATCTTTAAATAATTTTGAAAAATGAGATTTTATCAGTCAAGCTAAAATAACAAAGAGTTCACATAATTCAGTAGTTAGAGAATTTGAGCCTTTAAATTAAATACATTGGGATATATGTGAACTTGATGGGACTTTAACAAGAAATGGAAAACGTTATTTTATCACTTCTATTGTCGATTGCTCTAACTATACTTTTGTATATCTAATGAAAAAAAAAATATGATGCGTTTGACAGGTTTAAGATCTTTGTAACTGAAATTGAAAATCAATTTAGTAAAAAGATTAAGAGGTTTCGTAGTGATAGAGGAACATAATATGATTCTAGGTTATTTAATGAGTTTTATAAAATGAAAAGGAATTATACATGAAACTATTGCACCATATTCACCTGAAATGAATGGAAAAGCTTAAGGAAATAATATAACTCTTTCTGAACTAGTTGTTGTTATTATGCTTAACTCTAGTGCTACATCTTATTGGTGGGGGGAAATTATATTGATTGTTTGCTTTGTTTTGAATAGAGTTCCTAAATCTAAAAACAAAACATCTCCTTATGAGGTAGTGACGAAAAGAAAATCGAAATTGCCTTATTTTGGAACTTGGGGATTTCTGGTTCATATTAGAATCCCTAATCCCAAGCGAACTAAACTCACCAGTAGAGCATATGAATATGTATTCATTGGGTATGCAGTAAATAGCCAAGCATATAGGTTTTATGACCTAAATGCAAAAGTTATCATAAAGTCAAATGATGTTGACTTCTATGAAAAATTAATTCCCTTTTAAATTGAGAAATAGTGGGGGCAATGAACCAAGTCACGTTCCTATGACGAGGAGCATGGAAAGCAGCAAACAAGATGAAACATAAACTCGAAGAAGTAAGAGAATCAGAGTTGCTAAAGATTACATACTTGATTATACGACATATACCTTATAAGAGGATCTTGCAAATCTTCAAGAAGCTTTGTCATCTTTGGATGAAGATTTATGGCAAGAAGCTATAAACGATGAGATCGATTCTCTAGAGTCTAACAAGACGTGGAATTTAGTAGACTTACCTCCTGGTTGTAAACCGATAGGTTGTAAATGAATTTTGAAAAACAAACTAAAACTCGATGGAACTGTTGATTAATACAAGGCTCGCCTTGTAACCAAAGGTTTTAGACGAAGAGAAAATATAGATTTCTTCGACACCTTTTCACCGGTTACTAGAATAGCATCCATTAGGGTACTCATTTCACTAGCAACTATTCATAACTTTGTGATACACCAAATGGATGTCAAAACAAATTTTCAAAATGGTGACCTGGAAGAAGAAATCTATATGGAATAATTTGAAGGTTTTGTGATTTATGGACAAAAAAAAACAAGGTATGTAAGTTAGATAAATCTCTGTATGGTCTTAAACAAGGTCTTAAGCAATAACATGAAAAATTTGATAACTTGATATATCGAGTGAGTTAAAAGTGATGCAATTGACACATGTATTTATTACAAATTAGAAAATGGAATTTGCAACAATCATATGTCTCTATGTAGATGACTTACTCTTATTTGGTTCGAACATTCATGTTGTTAATATGGTGAAATCATTGTTGTGTAACAACTTTGATATAAAAGACCTCAGAAAAGCGAGTATAATCCTTGGAATCAAGATTAATAGGTCAAGGAATTTATTTGGACCAGTCTCACTATGTTGAAAATATCCTAAAGAAATACAAATACTTTAAATGTAAACTTACTTGCACACCGTATGATCCAAGTGTGAAACGTTTCAAGAACATTGGCGAAGGTGTTAGAAAAACTGAATATGCGAGCATCATTCGAAGCCTCAGGTATGCCGCTAACTATACTAGAAAGAAGAGCAGTGTCCCGCCTCCAATTCACATAATAAGTAAAATAACATTATAAGTAGTGATATTTCACTTTCGTTGTTTCCAACTCCCACTTATCCTAAACCTCTCAAGACATTTCACAAAGTCAGACTAGAGTCAAGCTCAACAGGATCTTCTTTCTCGGTTGATTGTGCCAAGCCCATTCCCTTGGTTTTTGTTTCGCTAGAAAGTAGACAGGTATAGTGGGAATCTCGTTAATCCAATCATGTGCGATACTAATTAGATGACGATGCATTTGGCTACCTTAAGAGAGTGATAGTTACTCCCGTCATTTACTGGTATTTGGATGAATTTCTTCACTTTCACATCTAGAGCATTAGGCAAAAATCACATTGCGTCAACACCTGCATGGGCCATCGCAATGCTTTGTTTAAATTAAATAGTCGGATTCCCCTTATTTGTACCACTTATGAGTTGATTGTTCGAGGTTTGGGGAAAAGGCCTCAAAGGGCATGTTCCCAATTCTTCCTCCAACTACCATGCAATGACCCGCTCTCACCGCGGGAGAAGCTCAAGCAGTCCTCAACAAACCGACGGGTTCGAAACCACGACCCCTGTGCCCAGCCCACATATCTAATCCTTTTCTTGAGGTTGCGGTCCATTTTGTCGACTTCCTTCTCCTACATTGTTCCACTGACCAGAGGATGTACACCTTTGAGACATAATGCGGTTATGAGTATGATCGGGCATAGAAGTTACCCATCCTCCAGATTTTCAAGGGTTGGCAAGGGTGCACCAGACACCGTGCGACGTGCGATGCTCTTCCAACCGCTAAACACTACCTCTAGTTGAGTCATTTCCAGGGTGCGCATGCTGTTAAATAGAGAATTTAAATCTTTTCGGGGGGCCCACCTGAAGGTGTAAACATGATAAAGGGAGTTGAATTGTGTTTGCCAAAGTTGATAACTTTTTGATAATTTATTAAAAAAATTGATTCGATTTTGGTGACTTACTTGGAGTAGAAGTAATCAGGATCAAAGGCAGCAAACAATGAAAGCATAAATAATTGGACACATAGATTTATCCTGGTCACCACTAACTTGGTTATATCCAGGCCCCTCATTCAGAAGTCTTTAATCCATGAATTCAAATACCTTGAAATGCAAAGCACCTGACCCTCCAAGCCAATCTTCCCAAACATCCTAAAAACCCTAGACTTTTGAGGAACAAACCACCTTGACCTTATAAGCCATGTTTTCTCCTAACAACCTGACGACCCCGGGTTGAAGAATGAACTAAACCACTATCGAGTTGGATACAAAGACTGGAACTTTAAGTGTTTGCTTCTTACAAAGCTGTTAATAATAATAACTCTCACACTCTACGAAAAAAACACTTATAAAATATTTTTGAATTGAACAAGTGTTTCTCTCTATGAACTCTAAAAAATAACTTGAAATTTTGAACTTGGAGTTCATCTCCTCTTTTCTGATTTTCGGTGATCTTTCTTTTTCACCCTTCAGTAGCTATTTTTAGATTTAAATTAGGGCTTCTACTTAGTCCTTGTTTAATTATGAATGGTACCTTCATTCTTAGCTTGGTCAACAATGATCTTATTCAAAAATAGTTCCGAACAAGATGCCTTTTGAAAATATTTTTTTTCTAGTCAATTCTTTATTTCTGAATCCAATATGAGCAGTTCTTATAGATTGGTTATGTCCGTATTTTGTTCAGTTGAGTTTGTAAATTATTCATATTGTTTTTGCTCATATTTTGTTGTAGATAAATCTTGATCAAATCTTCACCATATGAATTATTTACATGAAGATACAAATTATTTACAAGAAGATTTGATGAAGATTTATCTACAAGAAGACATGAATTATTTACATGAAGATATGATCAAGAATTGTTTACAAGAATAAACACTCAAAAGAAGATACAATTATTATTTCCCAAGATATGATTATGATTTAAACAAAGGACAAAATGCTGAATTGGAAATAGTCATATTCCTACTTGTGAATGTTCAAGAACCGGTCTAAGCATGCAATAGGAAGGAAGTTCCATCAGAAGAATTTTTGAAAGCAATCATATAAAAATCTATCAATATCAAAAAAAAGAATTTACAAACTCAATATTAACAAAATATGAACAATACCTATCTGAAGAATTTACAAAGTCAATCATAACAAAATATGATTAGAATCAATCTAGAAGAACTTCTCAAATTTGATTCATAAATAAAGAACATATTATTAAAATGCATCTTGTTCATAATTAGTTTTGAATAAGATCATTGTTGAGTAAGCTAGGAATGAATATACAATTCATAATTAAACAAGGACTTAACTAAAACCCTAATTTTATCCATAACTAGGTTTTAAAAGTTGAAGAAGAATCTCATAAAAAAATCAGAAAAAAGTAGTAGAACTCAAGGTCAAATTTTCAAATTCATCGTAGAGTTCAATGAGATAAACACTTGTTCAAATGAGAAATATTTTCTAAGCATTTTTCTTAAAGTGTGGTAGTCATTGTTATTATCAGCTTGTTAGAAGCAACCACTCAAGTTTCAAACCATTGTATTCAAATCCGATAGTGGTGTTAGTGTGACTTCAACAATTTGGGATTGTCAGGCTGTTTGAGAAGACTTGCTTGGAGGGTCAAGTGCTTTGGAATTCAAGTTGTTGAATTAGTGGATTAAATTTTTGTGAGTTAAGGGAATGGATGTAGCCAAGTTAATGGTGAACCAGGATAAATTACTTGTGTCACTTTATTGCTACACTCCTTAGTTTTGTTATTGCTTTTACTCCAAGTAAATCATTAAGCCTAAACCAGTTTAATCAAACAACGAAAAAGTTATCAACTTAGTCAAACACAATTCAACCCCCGCCTTCTCGTGTATTCATAAGAATATACACTCATAATTTGTTCACAAGAAGATACATTCAGAATTTGTTCACAAGAAAGATATGATCAAGATTTTATAAGGACAAAAGTGAAACTCTAGTCTATTCTATAAATAGATACTCAATGATGAAGAAGAAAGCACGAACTCATAAACAAAAAAATGTATACAATTCAGAAAAACTTTTGAGAGCTCAAATTTCCTAGTTATTCAAATTTCAAAAGTTTAAATTCTAGAGAAGCACTTGCTCAAAGAAATATTTTCGAAATATTTTTGGGTGAGAAATCAATTGTAACAATATGCTTGGTAGAAATAAAACACAAATCATTTAAAACTTGTGTAACCCAACTTTATAGTGGCATTAGTTTTCCTCAAACAATATGTGGTTTTTAGGTTGTCTTGAGAAGACTTGACTTGTAGGGTCAAGGTGTGGTTTTCTTCAACAATCTGTGGTTTTTAGGCTGTGGGGAGAAAACTTGACTTGTAGGGTCAAAGTGTTTGTTTGTCTCAAAAAGTCTGTAGGTATTAGGTTGTTTTGACAAGAATGACTTGTAGGGTCAAATGTTGTATAATTCAAGGATTTGAGTTGGTGGTTAAATCCTTCTAAGTGAAGGGACTGGATGTACCTACCAAGTTGGTGGTAAACTAGGATAAATCTTCTTGTGACTCTTTACTTATGCACTCTTTACTTTACTACTGCCTCCGATTACTCAATGTTGATTGCTAATGCCTCAATTTTAGTTAAAAGAATCAGTTCTTGAATAAATAATCCAACTTAGACTAACATAATTCAACCCCTTTCTCGTGTTTACATCTTCAATTGGTATCAGAGCCCGATCTCTAGGTTGAGCACTTTATATTGTCTGAGGAAAGATCTAAGGATTCAACTTATTTGGATTTAGTGTAGAAGCCTCTGGTGGAAACATCAACATACCTTCTCTATTTGATGGAGAAATATTTGAGTACTAGAAGAAAAAACTCATAAGCTTCTTTATCTCACATGATCCTGAACTTTGGGACTTGGTGAAAGATGGTTATATTGCTTCAACAAATACTGATGGGGTTGAATTTTCAAGAAAAGAGATAAATGTTGTCACTTTTAAGGAGTTTGACAAAGGCACTGACAAATAAACACCAAAGAGCATTTATGACAATCAGTTTATGACATATAAGGGAAGCAAGCAAGCTTAACAAGCAAAGGCCGACCTCCTAATCAAAAAATATGAACTATTTCATATTGAGGAAGATGAAGACATTGAGACAATGTTCTCCAGATTCCAAACTTGGGTCTCAGGATTAAAGGTTCTTGAAAAGAATTATACTACTGTTGATCATGTGAAGAGGAATCTACTAAGCAAGTGGAGACCTAAGATTACAGCTATTCAAGAAGCTAAGGATATGAGGATAGTGATTCAGATGACGATAATGTGGACTTAGAAGATGAGGAGTTGGCTTTCATATCCAGAAAAATTCAGAGGATGTAGCACAATAGAAAGATTTCATTCGCTCAAAGAACTTTCAGATAGTCAAGTTGAGGAAATGATGACAAGTCTGACAAAAAAACAATCATCTTATATGAATGCAATGAAGCTAGGCATGTCAAGTGTGAATGTCCAAATCTGGAAAAAGAGAAACATTAGGAAAAGACTCTAGACCCAAGAAGAAGGTTTTGATGGCTACATGGGATGATTCTGATGAAGACTCTAATGATGAAGAGCAAGAAGATTTGGCTTTGATGGTTTATACTAACTCTGACTTAGAATCCAACACTGATCATAACTCTGAATCAGGAAATGATTCAGTAGATGAACAAATTGAGGTACTTAATGACTTAACATGATCTGAATTAATTAAATTCATAAATGATTTCATAAATAAAAACCACAATGTGTCTCTAAAACTGAAAGCAATTATGTAAATGTGAACCTGACTGAAGAAATTAATGTTCAAAAAAATGAAAGTGTTGAGCTTAAAATAGAAAATACCACTCTGAAAGATAATCATGTCTCAAAACATTCAGAAAATATCACATGTGATTATAATAAATATGAAGTAGCATTCCAAGAACTCTAGTTAACATTATAGAAAGAAGCAAGTATGCTTCTATGATTTATGGAGTTAGTAGAAATGGTAAAAGAGGTATAGGATACCAAGAAATAGTAAGGAAGCCTGAACTTATCAAACTTGATATTTTATGTATTGTTTGCTCCAAGAAAGTTCACTACAAAATATCTTGTCCCATGTTAAACACAAGGAAATACAAGAAACCTGTCAAGACTAACACACCAGGACCCAACCAAATTTGGGTACCTAAGAACAAAATTATCTATGTTGCAAATGTTCTCATCAGCCAAGTTGAAACACCAGTTATGGTACCTAGACAATGGATGGTTGCAACATATGACATGAGAAAGTCTAAGTTCCAATACCTAACTTTGATCAAATGAGGCACAATAACTTTTGGAGGAAAGCAAAATGGCTAGATCATTAGACACGACACATTTGTTAAAGGTCTTAAACATAATTTATTAAGTATTAGTCAATTAAATGACAATAGCTATGAAATTATATTTAATCAAAAATCATGCAAACAATTAGTCAAAAACCTAAGATTAATCTCAAAAGTGAATAAACTTCAACTTGTTAAGGTCTACCTAAGCTTAGATACAAAACTTAAATTATGTGTGAAGCTTGTCAAAAGGGAAAATAAACTAAGAACTCCTTTACCCCTCTAGAACTTAGTCTCTACCTCCAAACCTATTGAGCTCTTGCATATAGATCTCTTTGGGTTAGTGAAAATAGTCTTAGTAAATGGAAAGAAATATGGCTCTATAATAGTAGATGATTTGAAAGTTATTGTGATGAGAGTGGAATCTTCTCATACAACTTCTCTTCTCCTAGAAAACCATAGCAAAATGGAGTTGTATAAAGAAATAATAGATCCCTTCAAGAAATATCTAGAACTATGTTAAATGAAATCGATGCTACAAAATATTTATAGGCAAAGGAAATTCACATTGCATGCTATATTCAAAATAGAATTTTAATTAGATCAATATTGAATAAAACATCAGATGACTTATGGATGGGTAAAATCCCGATCAAATTGTGGAGGAGTTAATACATGTTCAATTTGATGACAAACATCTTGACCTTAAAAAGTCAAATGAAGTTGATGATACTACAGGTTTACTGGAACCAGATGAAGCAGATGCAGACAAACCAGAAGAACCAAAACAATCAGAGAAAGATGACAAAACATCAAAAGATGAACCTGACCAAGTTAGAAGTAGTCAAAATGATGCACAAGTCAGAACTGGATGGAAGTACAAGTCATACCATCCTGAAACTCTAATTATTGGAAATTACAATGATCCTCTAAAGACTACATCACCATTGAAGGACACATCCTTGTTTGGTCTACTATCATCAATTGAACCTACCTTTGTTGATGAAGCACTAGCAAATGATGGATGGATCCTTGTAATGCATGAAGAGTTGAATGAATTTAAAAGGAATGATGTTTGCAATCTAGTACCCAAACCAAAGAAAAACATTATTGGAACCAAATCTGTTTCCATAAACAAGTTAAATGAAAACGGGGATGTTGCCAGAAACAAGGCTAGACTAGTTACACAAGGTTACAATCAAGAAAAAGGTATCGATTATACTAGGAAATTTGCTCTAGTTTCCAGTTGATGCATCTTGAATTTCAAATGAGCATGGTGGAAGAATTGAAGTTCTTGTTAGGGATACAAAGTCAGCAAAGTGAGAAAGACATATACGTTCATCAAACCAAGTATAAAAAGAACTTCTCAAGAAGATTAAGATTAATGATTGAAAATAATTGGCTTCACCAATGCACCCTACTTGTTCACTGAAAAAGATTAAGCAGGCTAGAAGTTTGACCATAAAACATAAAGAGGAATGATTGGATAACTTCTATACCTTATTGCTTCCAGACCTGATATTCTATTTAGTGTGTGTGTGTCAGATTTTAGGTTTATCCAAGGGAATCTCACTAAACAATTGTTAAGAGGGTCCTTAGATAACTAAAAGGTACTTCCAACATTGGCTTGTTCTATAAAAGGTCTTCTAAGTACAGGTTAAGTGGCTATTTTGATGCTAACTATGCTAGAGACAAACTTGAAAGAAAAAGCACCAGTGGAAATTGCACATTTCTTGATGAAAACTTAATCTCCTGGTAAAGTAAGAGACAAAGGACAATTGCAATATCTAGAGAAGAGGCTGGGTACATTTCAGCAGCTGGTTGTAGGTCTCAACAGCTATGGATGAAACACCAACTGAAAGATTACAAAATCCTTGAAAGTTACATTCCCATATTATCTAATAATACTTCTGCTATTTGCCTAAATAATAACTCAATTTTTCATTCTAGGGCTAAACACATAGACATGAAACATCAGTTCATTAGGTACTTTGTTCAAAAAGGAGTACTAAATATCAAGTTTGTAGACACTAAAGATCAATGGACTGACATATTCATCAAACCACTAGCTGAAAATATATTAGAATTCATTAAGAAATATTTGAACCTTACCTTTGTATATGAATAATGTTGTGTTATGCCTAGAGTAGTTTAGATTCATATTAGTATGTGTTTTATTTTGTTTATTATCTTAAAAGAATAAAACTAATTAAAATAATTAAAATAATAATAATTCAACTTTCAAGTCTTTTTGTCTAATGATAAAAGGGGGAGAAATATATTTGAGAACAATTACGTTGTATGCATGTCGGGAGAAAAATAAATGTAAAACTACTTAGAGTTAGGGGAGCCTTAAGTCGAGGGGAGTCAAGTAATGAAAGCAAATAAATTGTTATTAAAATAATATACATTTTTGTCATCATCAAAAAGGGGGAGATTGTTGGAACCAAATTGATTTTACTCTTTGGTTTTGATGTTAACAAATATATTTTATGAGAACAATTTGCGTAGATTAATGGCTTCATTAAGTGTGCATCAATTAGAACAAGAAAACTAGAGCAAGCTACTAGAGGAAGCTACCATAGGAAGTGACCAGAGGATGAGATTAGAGGAACACAAAAGCATACGTGTATGCCTCTGAACATATGTATAAGAAAGCAGTGTGCATCTGAAGGTTACGAAGACTGCCTCTGATGTTTGGGTCTGAAAACTGCCTTTTATAATTGGGTTTGATGATTGACTTTGATAACTAGGTCTGAAGACTGTCTCTGAAGATTGTCTAAAGACTGAATTTGAAGCATGCCTCTTATACCCTTGTGTGCCTCTAACGGGCACAAAATCAGCATGCCTCTAAAGAATTCATATCAAGCTATCATTAACTTTGACAAGATTATTCAGACTATGCATTCAAAGCTCATTTTCCGCTGATCAAAAAAATGCAACACACTCCAAATGCTACCTCTGATATGAAGCCTCTAATGTTGCACTGACTATGATGGTTCAATAATATGATTTGACCAAAGCCACTAATTCTAAGTCACACAATTATGCCTCTGACTTTTATCATCCATGAAACACTGCATCTCAGTCTAACAAGAAACTCAATGGATTTAATGGAAAAGTCAACAACTATAATTTAAAGAATTCATTTTGAAGAGAAGACTTAGCCGAATCAAAATTTATGAATATTCAAGAACAAGCCTGAGTATTCAAAGTTCAAAGGTTTATGTTCTAGAGAAACACTTGCTAAAACATATATTTTCTAAGTATTTTAGTGTGAGAAATCAATTGTAACAATCTTCTTATTACAAGCAAAACGCAATCCATTCCAAACTTGTGTAACCCATCCTAATAGAGGCTTTAGTGTTCCTCAATAAATCTATGGTTTTTAGGTTGTGTTGAGAACACTTGACTTGTAGGGTCAAGGTGTAGTCGCCTTCAACAATTTGGGCTTTCAAGTTGTGTGGAGAAGACTTGACTTGTAGGGTCAAGGTGTTTGTTTGCCTCCAAAAGTTTGTAGGTGTCAGGTTGTTTTGAGATGACTGACTTGTAGGGACAGGTGTTGTGTAATTCAAGGATTTGAATTAGTTAAATTCTTCTAAGGTAAGGAGCTGAATGTAGCTTCAAGTTGTTGGTGAACTAGGACAAATTTGCTTGTGTCACTTTACTTCTGCACTCTTTACTTATTATTTCCTCTGATTATTTAAGTCTTATTGCTACTGCCTCTGTTTTAGTTAAAATCACCAACGCAGACCAGTTCTTGAAAAAATATTCAAAAATAATCCAAATTAGACGAACATAATTCAACAATTCTTCTCGTGTTTGCACCTTCATCCACAATTGGGATGATGAAGTCTCCGCGAGCATTTCAACAAACCAGGCTTGAACCACCATCACAATCTGCATTGGTCGATGTCCTGAGACACTTCATTTGCCCCTATTAGATTCCCTCCAAATAATTTCAAGAACTCTTTGACTCTCACCACAACTACGTCTTAGTTGTAGTCGTAGATGTTATGCGCGCATCTTGATGTACCCATATCCGAGCCAAACTTTTTATTTTTGTTACTACGCCCTTCAATTCACAAGCCAATAAACATGCGTGCAAAGTTCATGTCAACATCTTAGTTGTAGTCATAGTCATCGTGTGCGTTTAATTTACCAACACTCGAGCCAATTTATCAATTTTATTATTACGTCTGTCAACTCACAAGCTAACATATGCCTTATCAAACCCACATCTACCAAAATTGTTTTTTTTGTCTTGGTTGAGCCCTGGCCCTGTCCATAAGAACACATATCTTCCCCTGTATATGTTTGATATTTTTTTTGCTTGTTTTGTTGAAAAATAATCATTTTCTGCTATAGAGAGAAAACATAATCAAAAGGACCTATAATCTGATTTTTTTTTTTTAATGTTTTTGCCAAGTGGTCTTTCCAATTGACTCAGATTTTTCGAGCCTACTCTGAGCCTTCCCTAGTCATGGTCAATGAGTAAGCCTTATTCATGGACTGTGTGACTGAGCCAACAGGTTGTCCAAGTGACTCGCGAGCTGTCCGAGCATATTTGAGTCTTCCCTGGTCTGTGATTGGTTGTTGTGTCCTACTATGCTGGACCACGAAGAAGCCTTATTCTTGAAATGTGACTAAGACAAGGGTCTGTCCATGTAACACCCCGTTTTTCAAAGCGAGGGTATATTTTTTTTTTCAAAAGCAATTAAAATAAAGCAGAGAATTAAATCAGGAAATGCCTTTGGATAAATAATTGAGTCATTATAATTTACAAGCAGCGGAAAAGTTTCTCCAATTATAAATCCAAAACATTTACACAAAAACAAATGGTACATGGAACCCATTCAAGTAAAAAGTCAAACTGACAATATTAGTATAAGTACAGTTTTCCAAACTAAAAATACTCTAATCCAAAAAGAAGGACACCTAGTCCCTATACATCATCCTAATCTGATCATCCTACCAAAAAGCTATACACCCTGAGTATCTCCACGCGCCCCGTGAGATCCTCCTAACGTAATTGCAGTCACGCGTTCCCATCTCCATTCCCGTCCGTAGGGTACGAACCGGTAGGACCGTCCTGACTCTCATCTGAGGGCAAAGCCCAGATTTCCACAATAATTGTAAAGGGTCACCAACCAAAAAAAAATAACAGTTAACACATAGCAATTAAGATTTTAAATGCTCAAAATAACTTTTCAACTAGGCATGCACCTTAACAGGATTTTCAATATGCTAAAAGTTCATACAATACTTTGCCAATTAAAATGAAAGTAAAATGAGGTTCTCAATCTCCTAATTAACACATACCAAGTCAAGACATGGATAAGTTAATGAGTAATCAATCATCTACCTCAAACTGAGGATTTTCACTGAGCCAATCGATTGGGAAATCGATTGGGGTGAAGGTTTTTAATGAAAACAGAATCCTGGGCTGAATCAATCGATTTGGCAATCGATTGAGTGGGTACTGAGCCCCCAGGTTTTAAGCCAATCGATTTCCAAATCGATTTGGTCGAATATGGATGAGTCCCTGACTTAGGCCCAATCGATTGGGCAATCGATTTTGTAAATGATTATCGAAAACTGATTACAAAATCGATTGGCTAATCGATTTTGTCCATTTGGCCAAGTCCCTGACTTCCATCCAATCGATTGGGAAATCGATTTCCCTGATCATTTTTCCAAAAATTCATGAATTAACCAAAGTCATTCCTAATCAAGTCCACAACCTAACACTTAGCAATTACTACGCGATTACCACGGCAAATTGGGTTTCGACTTAGTTTCTACAAACCATCACACTTACACACAAAAATCAACACATGACACTTAGCACTTTCAACGCAATTACCACAACGACTCAAATTCAAAACACTCAATCATACAACTCAAATCAACCACGACTCGCGTGCCAAGCACCCTAATGCAATGCGTATATGCCAAAATGCATGGACTCGGAATTCCAAACCCAAAACCCTCCTCGAAGGGCCGTAAATCATAATTGTACCGCCTATCGCAGGCCAAAGTACCAATTACCGAGGTGCCACCTATCACGGGTCTGCACGATTTACTAAAAAGCGTAAACCATAAACGTACTGCCTATCACGGGCCCTTATCGTTTACCGAGGTGCCACCTATCACGGGTCTGCACGGTTTACTAAAATAACGTAAATTGTAAATGTACCGCCTATCACAGGCCAAAGTACTATTTACCAAGGTGCCACCTATCACGGGTCTGCACAATTTACCAAAAAACGAAAACCATAAACGTACTGCCTATCACGGACCCGTATCGTTTATCGAGGTGCCACCTATCACGGGTCTGCACGGTTTTCAAAAACGTAAATCATAAATGTACCGCCTATCACAGGCCAAAGTACCATTTATCAAGGTGCCACCTATCACGGGTCTGCACGATTTACAAAAAGGATGAAAATGCATGAACATATACCGACTTCATTCACAACAGACGTTAAGCAAATGCAGATATTAAAAGATTCCCCATTTTTAATACGCATTTAACTTAAACGACTTTCACAACAAACATTAAGTAACCAATACATTAAGAGATTCCCCATTCTTAACGCCCAGTTAACTTAAACGATTTTCAAAACAACATTAAATAAATAAGTCATTAAGAGATTCCCCATTCTTAATACTGATTTATCTTAATGATTTTCAAAACAAAACGTTAAGCAAACAGACATATCAAGAGATTCCCCATTCTTAATATACTATTGACTTAAACGATTTTCACACAAAATATTCAGTAAACAAGACATTAAGAGATTCCCCATTCTTAATACTCATTTACTGAAACGATTTTCCAAAAACGATAGTTAAGTAACCGAGACCTTAAGAGATTCCCCATTCTCAACGCCCAGTTAACTTAAACATTTTCCTCAAACGCACATTAAGTAAACTGAGGTATTAAAAGATTCCCCATTTTTAATACTCGTTTAACTCTAATGGTTTTCAAATTCCACATAAACAAACTCAAACATACTCTCACATTCAAACTGTAACACCCCGTTTTTCAAAGCGAGAGTGTATTTTTTTTTCAAAAGGAATTAATTAAAATAAAACAGAGAATCAAGCAAAGTAATACCTTTGGATAAATAATTGAGTCATTAAAATTTACAAGTAGCGGAAAAAGTTTCTCAAATACATACATCCAAAGTATTTAAACAACAACCAGAAGATACAAGGAACCCATTCAACTAAGGAGTCGTACTGACAATAATAGTAACAGTACAGTCTTCCGGTTTAAAAATAAACGCAGCCCAAAAGAACGACATTTGTTCCCTCTGTGACAACCTAGTCTGATCATTTTACAAAACAACTAAACACCCTGAGTGATCTCCACGCGCCCCGTGAGATCCTCCTAACGTAGCTGCAGTCAAGCGTTCCCATCTCCATTCCCGTCCATAGGGTGTGAACCGGTAGGATCGTCCTGACTCTCATCTGAGGGCAAAGCCCAGATTTCCACAATAATTGTAAAGGTCACCAACCGAAAATAACAGTTAACACATAACATTTAAGTTTTAAATGCTAAAAATAACCTTTCAACTAAGCATGCACCTTATCAGGATTTTCAATATGCGAAAAGTTCATACAATACTTTGCCAATTAAAAATGAAAGCAAAATGAAGTTCTCAATCCCCTAATGAAAACATAACAAATCAAGACATGGATAAGTTAATGAGTAATCAAACGTCTAACTCAAACTGAGGATTTTCACTTAGCCAATCGATTGGGAAATCGATTGGGGTGAAGGATTTTAATGAAATCGATTGAGTGAGTACTGAGCCCCCTGGTTTTAAGCCAATCGATTTCCAAATCGATTTGGTCGAATATGGCTGAGTCCCTGACTTAATTTCTTAAATGATTTCGAAAAACTGATTACAAAATCGATTGGCCAATCGATTTTGTTACTTTAGCCAAGTCCCTGTTAACCTATCAAATCGATTGAGATATCGATTTCCCTGTATATTCTTTCAAAAATTCATAAACTAACTCAATCACCTTCATGCATAATCCCAACTCTTAACAGTTAACACTGATAACACAATTACTACGACATCATGGATTTCGAAATAGTATTGAAATCAAACATGTTATCACCAAATTCCAAAACGTACACTTAACACTTATAACACAATACTACACAAACAAAATGAACCAACAATTCACAAATTAACAGGGTGTATTCTCTCACGGACAAACACCTGTGCAGTCTCTCACGGACAAACACAATCCCCTCAGGAACGTAAGTCGTAAACATACTACCTATCACGGGTCCGTACCGTTTACCGAGGTGCCACCTATCCCGGGTCTGCACAACTTACCAAACGTAAATCGTAAACGTACTGCTTATCACGGGCCCGTACCGTTTACCAAGGTGCCACCTATCACGGGTCCGCACGATTTACCAAAACATACATAAGTAAACGAGACATTAAGAGATTCCCCATTCTTAATTCTCATCTAACTTAAACCAGGGCATAGTCTCTCACGGACAAACCCCTGTGCAGTCTCTCACGGACAAACACAATTCCCTCAGGAACGTAAGTCGTAAACGTACTACCTATCACGGGTCCGTACCGTTTACCGAGGTGCCACCTATCCCGGGTCTGCACAACTTACCAAACGTAAATCGTAAACGTACTGCCTATCAAGGGCCCGTACCGTTTACCAAGGTGCCACCTATCACGGGTCTGCACGATTTACCAAAACACACATAAGTAAACGAGACATTAAGAGATTCCCATTCTTAATTCTCATTTAACTTAACGATTTTCAAGACAAAACATTCAGTAAATAAGTCATTAAGAGATTCCCCATTCTTAATACTCATTTACTGAAACGATTTTCAAAAACAAACATTAAGTAACCGAGACATTAAGAGATTCCCCATTCTCAACGCCCAGTTAACTTAAACAATTTTCAAAACAAAATATTAAGTAACCGAGACATTAAGAGATTCCCCATTCTTAACGTCCAGTTAAATTAAACCATTTTTCTTAAAACAAAATATTAAGTAACTGAGACATTAAGAGATTCCCCATTCTTAACGCCCAGTTAACTTAAACGATTTTCAAAACAAAATATTAAGTAACCGAGACATTAAGAGATTCCCCATTCTTAACGCCCAGTTAACTTAAACGATTTTTCTTAAAACAAAATATTAAGTAACCGAGACATGAAGAGATTCCCCATTCTTAACGCCCAGTTAACTTAAACGATTTTCAAGACAAAATATTAAGTAACCGAGACATTAAGAGATTCCCCATTCTTAACGCCCAGTTAACTTAAACGATTTTTCTTAAAACAAAATATTAAGTAACCGAGACATTAAGAGATTCCCCATTCTTAACGCCCAGTTAACTTAAACGATTTTTCTTAAAACAAAATATTAAGTAACCGAGACATTAAGAGATTCCCCATTCTTAACGCTCAGTTAACTTAAACGATTTTTCTTAAAACAAAATATTAAGTAACCGAGACATTAAGAGATTCCCCATTCTTAACGCCCTGTTAACTTAAATGATTTTTCTTAAAACAAAATATTAAGTAACCGAGACATTAAGAGATTCCCCATTCTTAACGCCCAGTTAACTTAAACGATTTTCAAAACAAAATATTAAGTAACCGAGACATTAAGAGATTCCCCATTCTTAACGCCCAGTTAACTTAAACGATTTTTCTTAAAACAAAATATTAAGTAACCGAGACATTAAGAGATTCCCCATTCTTAACGCCCAGTTAACTTAAACAATTTTTCACAAACAAACGCACATTAAGTAAACAAGACATTAAGAGATTCCCCATTCTTAATACTCATTTAACTTAATGGTTTTCAAATTCCACACAAAACAAATCTAACAAATTCTCACATTCAATTCATAATTCACACCAAAACACATCAATCAACAAACATCAAGTATGAACATGCCAAATACGACGAACACACATCAACATAATAAATTTCATTTATTCAAAATCTTACATACGTGAGGTAAATTCATCTTTCCTAATACAATACTCCAATCCTAACACAATTCGTTTCCACACAACCACGGATAAGGCCCTAGATGCAAACTAAAAGTTTGGAAGGAGCCCTTACCTTCGCGTTAACTCTAACGTGCGTTTCCGGTACCGCGAGCAAATCCGGTAAAAATCTCCGCTCGCAACGTCGCCTCCAAATTGGTCCCCTAGCACCGTAGCGTGGTAGTGAGCAACTTTCCCTTCTAACTCTTTGCGAAATCAAGCTTGGATCTAGAAGAAACGGAGGGGTTTGTGTTTGAATCTCAAATACCGTTTTTCTTCGTTTTCGGATCAAAGAGGGAGAGTGGAGTTGCGAAACCTTTGTTCTAACTCTCACCCAACCTTGGGTTACTAGTTTTGAAGAAAAGAAAGCGACGAAAAAGAAAATGGGAGAAGGAGGGAATTTGGCCGCGGGTAGCAGAGGAAGAAGATGGAAAATCAGATTTTCCTTCCTTCCTTTTTCCTTTCTTTGTTTTTCCTTCCTTTCTATTTCCTTCTTTCCTTTATATAACCTTTTCTTTTCCTTTTCCTTCCTTCTAATTTACTTTCTTTCTATTCTCTCCAAGCAAACATATATATATTAAATATAACTTAACAAATATCTCAAAATATCTAGATATTTGTTAAATTACCTTTTTACCCCGTAACGCATTAAATTCTCGTAAGGATTTACCGCACTTAATTTAAATTTATTTATCGACGAGTAATTCTAAACAGGGTCAAAATAACTTTTTGATCCTATACACTCCATAATATTATTAACTTTGGCTAAAAAGCCTCCGAGCCAAAATCCAAAACACATAAAATACATAAAGTGTACTTTTAAAATTATGCGTCTTACATTACTCCCCCCCTAAAATTAGTTTCGTCCTCGAAACTATGCGTCGATAAATAGCTCTGGGTGTTGTTCTCTCATCTTGCTCTCCAATTCCCAAGTCGCATCTCCAGTAATTGGGTTCCAAATCACCTTGACCAACGAAACATCTTTGGTCCTCAATCGCTTAATCTTCCTGTCCTCAATTCTCACAGGTGGTACTTCGAATGTCAAGTTATCCTTCGGTTGGATTGTGTCTGGTTCGATCACATGCGATGGATCTGCAAGATATTTCCTCAACTGTGATACATGAAACACGTCATGAATGTTGGACAGTATCGGAGGCAATGCAAGCCGATAAGCAACAGGCCCAATTCGTGCAGAAATCTGATATGGTCCAATGAATTGCGGAGTCAACTTCTTTGATTTCAATGCCCTACCAACTCCCGTAGTAGGTGTGACTCTCGGAAATACATGGTCACCCTATTCGAATTCTAAAAGTCTGCGACGCTTGTCCGCGTAACTCTTCTGACGACCTTGTGAAGTCTTCATTTTCTCCTTGATTTTCCTTACCTTAGCTGTAGTATGTTGCACCATCTCTGGTCCGACGATCATATTTTCACCGTCCTTATACCAACACAAGGGCGTTTGACACTTGCGCCCATATAAAGTCTCATCTGGAGCCATTCCAATACTTGCGTGGAAACTATTTGTTGTAG
Organism: Cicer echinospermum; assembly: GCA_002896215.2. NCBI lineage: Eukaryota > Viridiplantae > Streptophyta > Magnoliopsida > Fabales > Fabaceae > Cicer > Cicer echinospermum. The sequence continues at coordinate 47,149 of PGTU02007142.1, forward strand.
GTGAACTCAATCATAGCTTCGTTCCGAATGCTTCGTGCAATGCTCCCAAAAATGTGATGTGAACTTCGGATCACGGTCTGATACAATACTCGATGGTACTCCGTGTAATCTCTAAAGGTTGCAACACCCCAGCAGGTCGCTGATGTTCCACCTTGTACGGAACATCCATCTAGTACCAAACCTAAACACTAAGTATGACGCCGACACATTGAGTACAATGTATCATTACCTAATGGTAGGGCTTCCCATATATATCAAGAATGATCTTGGGTTATTGTAGAGGTAAACAATCAAATTAATCGAGAAGTCCCTATTCTGAATGGTTATTTGACAAAGTAAACATGCATAATTTACTGTCAAAGTCTTAGCAGTAAAGCAGACACAGACAACTTCAAACGATTTACATAATCCATAGCAATGAAGGAATGGGTTGCCCCTGAATCAGAAAATGTAGTTAGGGGGTTACCTGTAATCGCACAGTCATGTTGAATCAGATCGCTAGATAAATTTCCAACTTCAGCGTCGACGCAATAAACATGTCCTCTAGCAGTAGGAAGAGTAATCCTAGCTACATTCACCATTGGTTCCACCTTCGGAGCCTTGCAATTCCTTGCAAAGTGCCCTGGTTTATGGCAATTGTAGCAAGTAGTACGGTTAAAGGTACAAGCATAAGCATAATGTCCCTCTTCTCCACATCGGAAACATCGTATACCTTGTCCCATTTGCCCCCCAAAGTCTTGGTTCCCTGGGTTATTCAGTCCCCGTTGTTATCACGTGGTCGATTATAATGTTTGACAACTTGTTTTCCCTTGTTCTGATACTTCACCCGACTAGGTCCTCCTGAGTTAAAATTCTCTCCTCGGCTAGCTCTCTTATTCTTCATATCCTCAACTTCTCTACATTTTTCCACAAGAAATTGGAAACGTTGAATTCCCAAGGGTAAGACAAAGTCTTGAATCTCATACTTTAGTCCGTCTTGGAAACGATGACACAAGAATGGCTCGTCAATCTCTTCACGGAAAAATCTGAAATGCCTTGATAGTGATTCAAACTTAGCAGCATATTCGCCCACGGTCATGTTCCCCTGATGTAGTTTCAGAAATCATCACCCAGTCTAGTCTTGGTACTCATCGGGAAGTATTTGTCTAAAAACTTCCCTTTGAAAGATTCCCAGTTTACCTCCTCGTGAGCTGATCTCATCAACAACCTTGTACCCTCCACCAGTACTCAGCATCTCCTAGTAGCATATAAGTGGCATAGTTGACCCTCACTCCCGCCTGACAGTTGATCATGTCGAAGATCTTCTCCACTTCTTGGATCCATTGATCCGCTTTCTCTGAATCCTCAGCCCCCTCAAACTTGGGAGGATTGTAACGACGAAAGTCCTTTAACCCTCTTGACTCTGCAGCACGGATCTCTCTTCCCCTCTTTTCGAGATCACGTGAGTCTTGGCAGCAGTCTGTGCAGCAACAGAAGCAGCCAGGTTATTCATAGCCTCCGCCATTCGGTCATCCCTATTGACATTGGCTCTCGGAACGTCATTCCTCCTTGGCAGCATGGTTTTCCTATAAAACCATCATCAAGTAGAGTCTTAACACTACATCAATAATTCTAAGAATAACTTCCGACCACATCAGCACATAATAATTATTATGAACTTGACAACTCGAACCACCTAAACCGACACATGATCAGACAACAACTCCTAACCTACAATCTAGAACTAGAGGTTCCACAGCCCCCAAAGAAAACCAAACCAAAGCTCTGATACCACAATGTAACACCCCGTTTTTCAAAGCGAGAGTGTATTTTTTTTTTCAAAAGGAATTAATTAAAATAAAACAGAGAATCAAGCAAAGTAATACCTTTGGATAAATAATTGAGTCATTAAAATTTACAAGCAGCGGAAAAAGTTTCTCAAATACATACATCCAAAGTATTTAAACAACAACCAGAAGATACAAGGAACCCATTCAACTAAGGAGTCGTACTTACAATAATAGTAACAGTACAGTCTTCCGGTTTAAAAATAAACGCAGCCCAAAAGAAAGACATCCGTTCCCTCTGTGACAACCTAGTCTGATCATTTTACAAAATAACTAAACACCTTGAGTGATCTCCACGCGCCTCGTGAGATCCTCCTAACGTAGCTGCAGTCAAGCGTTCCCATCTCCATTCCCGTCCATAGGGTGTGAACCGGTAGGATCGTCCTGACTCTCATCTGAGGGCAAAGCCCAGATTTCCACAATAATTGTAAAGGTCACCAACCGAAAATAACAGTTAAACATAACATTTAAGTTTTAAATGCTAAAAATAACCTTTCAACTAAGCATGCACCTTATCAGGATTTTCAATATGCGAAAAGTTCATACAATACTTTGCCAATTAAAAATGAAAGCAAAATGAAGTTCTCAATCCCCTAATGAAAACATAACAAATCAAGACATGGATAAGTTAATGAGTAATCAAACGTCTAACTCAAACTAAGGATTTTCACTTAGCCAATCGATTGGGAAATCGATTGGGGTGAAGGATTTTAATGAAAACAGAATCCTGGGCTGAAATCAATCGATTGGGAAATCGATTGAGTGAGTACTGAGCCCCTGGTTTTAAGCCAATCGATTTCCAAATCGATTTGGTCGAATATGGCTGTGTCCCTGACTTAAGGCCAATCGATTGCCAAATCGATTTCTTAGATGATTTCGAAAAACTGATTACAAAATCGATTTGCCAATCGATTTTGTTACTTTAGCCAAGTCCCTGTTAACCTATCAAATCGATTGGGAAATCGATTTCCATGTATATTCTTTCAAAAATTCATAAACTAACTCAATCACCTTCATGCATAATCCCAACTCTTAACACTTAACACTGATAACACAATTACTACGACATCATGGATTTCGAAATAGTATTGAAATCAAACATGTTATCACCAAATTCCAAAACGTACACTTAACACTTATAACACAATACTACACAAACAAAATGAACTAACAATTCACAAATTAACAGGGTGTAGTCTCTCACGGACAAACACATGTGCAGTCTCTCACGGACAAACACAATCCCCTCAGGAACGTAAGTCGTAAACGTACTACCTATCACGGGTCCGTACCGTTTACCGAGGTGCCACCTATCCCGGGTCTGCACAACTTACCAAACGTAAATCGTAAACGTACTGCCTATCACGGGCCCGTACCGTTTACCAAGGTGCCACCTATCACGAGTCCGCACGATTTACCAAAACATACATAAGTAAACGAGACATTAAGAGATTCCCCATTCTTAATTCTCATCTAACTTAAACCAGGGCGTAGTCTCTCACGGACAAACCCCTGTGCAGTCTCTCACGGACAAACACAATTCCCTGAGGAACGTAAGTCGTAAACGTACTACCTATCACGGGTCCGTACCATTTACCGAGGTGCCACCTATCCCGGGTCTCCACAACTTACCAAACGTAAATCGTAAACGTACTGCCTATCACGGGCCCGTACCGTTTACCAAGGTGCCACCTATCACGGGTCTGCACGATTTACCAAAACACACATAAGTAAACGAGACATTAAGAGATTCCCCATTCTTAATTCTCATTTAACTTAACGATTTTCAAGACAGTAAATAACATTCCCCATTCAATACTTCAACTAAGTCATTAAGACATTAAGATTCCCCATTCTTACGCCCATACTTCATTTACTAAAACCGACGATTCCCATTCTTCAGTAAAAACGATTTTCCTTAAACATTAAGTAACCGAGACATTAAGAGATTCCCCATACTCAACGCCCAGTTAACTTAAACAATTTTCAAAACAAAATATTAAGTAACCGAGACATTAAGAGATTCCCCATTCTTAACGCCAGTTAACCGAACTTAAACGATTTTTAACTTAAACTATTTTCAAGACAAAATATTAAGTAACCGAGACATTAAGAGATATTAACGCCCAGTAAACGATTTTTCTTAAAACAAAATATTAAGTAACCGAGACATTAAGAGATTCCCCATTCTTAACGCCCAGTTAACTTAAACGATTTCTTAAAACAAAATATTAAGTAACCGAGACATTAAGAGATTCCCCATCTTAACGCCAGTAACTAAACGAATTTCTTAAAACAAAGTATTAAGTAACCGAGACATTAAGAAAGATTCCCCATTCTTAACGCCCAGTTAACTTAAACTTAAAAAATTTTTCTTAAAACAAAACATGAATTAAGTAACCGAGACATTAAGAATCCCCATTCTTAACCGCCATTAACTTAAACGATTTCATTAAAACAAATATTAAGTAACCGAGACATTAAGAGATTCCCCAATTCTTAACGCCCAGTTAACTTAAACGATTTTCAAACAAAATATTAATACCGGAGACATTAAGAGATTCCCATTCATTATAACGCTCATTACTAAACAACGATTTTTCTTAAAACAAAATATTAAGTAACCGAGACATTAGAGATTCCCCATTCTTAACCCAGTTAACTAAACGATTTTTTCTTAAAACAAATATTAAGTAACCGGACATTAAGAGATTCCCCATTCTTAACGCCAGTTAACTTAATATTTTCTTAAAACAAAATATAAGTAACCGAGACATTAAGAGATTCCCCTTCTTAACGCCAGTTAACTTAAACGATTTTCAAAACAAAATTTAAGTAACCGAGACATTAGAGATTCCCATTCTTAACGGCCCAGTTAACTTAAACGATTTTTCCTTAAAACAAAAATTAAGTAACCGAGACAATTAAAGATTCCCATTCTTAACGCCCAGTTACTTAAAGATTTTCTTAAAACAAAAATATTAAGTAACCGAGACATTAAGAGATTCCCATTCTTAACGCGCCCAGTTAACTTAACTGATTTTCAAAACAAAAATATTAAAGTAACCGAGCATTAAGAGATTCCCCATTCTTAACGCCCAGTTAACTTAAACGATTTCTTAAAAACAAAATATTAAGTACCGAAGACATTTAGCAGATTCCCATTCTTAACCAGCCAGTTAGACTTAAACAATTTTCACAAAAAACGCACATTAAGTAACAAGACAATTAAGGAGATTCCCATTCTTAACATACTCCTTTAAACTTAATGGTTTCAAATTCACACAAAACAAATCTAACAGAATTCCCGACATTCATTCATCAATTCCATCACCAAAAACAACATCAATCCAACAACATCAGTATGACAATGCAATAAC
>PGTU02007143.1:0-16741 GCA_002896215.2 Cicer echinospermum
GGTGACACCTCGGTAAATAGTACTTTGGCCTGTGATAGGCGGTACGTTTACGATTTACGTTTTGGTAAATTGTGCTGACCCGTGATAGGTGGCACCTCCGTAAATAGTACTTTGGCCTGTGATAGGCGGTACGTTTATGATTTACGCTTTTTCTTTTAGTAAATTGTGCTGACCGTGAAGGATGGGCACCTCCGTAAATAGTATTGGCCTGATAAGGCGGTACGTTTATTGACGTACGCTTTTTCTTTTAGTAATTGTGCTGTACAGACGAGGATTTGTGATGATTAGATTTTCGTGCACACTCGGGAGAGAGAATACTGACCGTGAAATAGTGGTACGTTTATGAATTTATGCTTTTCTAGTAAATCGTGCTGCACCCGTGATAAGGTGGCATCCTCGTAATTGGTCTGCTTGCCTCGATAGCGTACATGTTATGATTTACGGCCCTTCGAGGATGGTTTTGGTTTGGAATTCCGAGTCCATGCATTTTGGAATAGATACGCATCGTATTTCATGTCTTGGCCACGAGTTGGTTTGCAATCAAGTTATGATGAGTGTTATGTCATGATTTTGTGTGTAAGTGTGACTGATTTGTAGTTCCGAGATGAACTATTTCGAAACGCAAGTTGTCGTGGTAATTGTGTTGGAATTGCTATGTGTTATGTATTGATTATCGTGTGTAAGTGTGATGGATTGTAAAACTATTTCGAAACCCAATTTGTCGTGGTGATTGTGTGGGAATTGCTAAGTGTTAAGATTTGGAGTTGTGTATGAATATGATTGAATTAGTTTATGTATTTTTGAAAGGATAAGCAGGGAAATCGATTCCCCAATCGATTTGGGAAGTTACAAGGGCTCAACTATTTATAAAATCGATTTCCCAATCGATTTGGGAAGCTACAAGGGCTCAACTATTTATTAAATCGATTTCCCAATCGATTTGGCCATGCAGGAATTCAGCAAAACTGACAAAAATCGATTTGGAAATCGATTGACATTTAAAGTCAGGGCTGCAGCTATCCTGTCAATCGATGAAGTTAAGCCGAGAATTCAAAATTTCACTAAAACATTCAGGAAACGATTTGGAAATCGATTGGCTTAGTAGAAATTCCTTATTTTGAGTTAGAATAACAGATTGCTCATTGATTTATCAATGTCTTGGTTAGTTTATGTATTACTTGATGGATTTGAGAACTTTATTTTGATTTCATTTTAATTGGCAAGCATTATATAAACTTTAGCATAATGGAAAATCCCTTTTAAGGTGCATGCTTAGTTGAAAGGTTATTTTGTGTGCATTTAAAAAACTTAAATGTTATGTGTTAACTGTTAATGGTTCGGTTGTAAACCTTTACAATTATTGTGGAAATCTGGGCTTTGCCCTCAGATGAGAGCCAGGACGATCCACCGGTATCGTATCCTACGATGGGAATGTAGATGGGAATGCTTGACTGGAGCTACGTTAGGAGGATCACGGGCGTGTGGAGATCACTCAGGGTGTAGCTACTATAGTTTTTTTTGTTAGAATGATAAGATTAGGATGACATAAGGAAACATATGTCTTTCTTTTGATTACGTTATTCTGAACTGGAAAATGTAACGCTTTACATAATATGATCAGTATGACATCTTATTTGAATATGGGTTCCATGTAGTATCTTGTTTTTGTGTAAATACTTTGATTCATATTTGAGAACTTTTCCGCTGCTCTGGTACAATTATAATGACTCAATTATTTATCCCAAATGTATACCTTGATGTATATTCTGCTGATTTTAAATTTTAATTCTTTTAAAAAATAAAATACACCCTCGCTTTAGTAAAATCGGGATGTTACAATTACACTTTTCTCAAACTACATAATTCAAATCACCTAAATTTGGTACATGTGACACCCTGAAACCCAAATTTGAATAAAAAGTTAAAAATGCACATAGTTTTTAAAGAGATGTCGCAGCGGTTCCGAAAGTAGAGTATATATATATATTTTTTAAAATACTTAGGTCAAGACGCTACATGCGCACCTCTTACACAAATGCTTGGATAAAAATATTTTCAATAAAAAAAATCCTTAATATCGAATATAGTTTGATGTTATTAATAAATATTTTTGATATAAAAGCAAGTTCTACAACTTAGAGACAAATTAATTTCTACCTCTGAATAACCCCGATAAAATTAACATAAGTTGATCAATCAATACAAAATCTAAATTGTTCATAACTCAACAAATACAAACAATTACTCCACCAATATCACTATTCAGAGCGTGGATCCCCAATCGAATAACTGAAAATAACTGCAGCTCTGCCACACGCACACACAAGCAGAGGGGTGAGCTTCCAAAAACATGTAATAGTTAATAAAATAACTGAGAGAAACACGTAAAAAAAATATTAAACACGTATGAAATTAAATCACAAAAACAAAAATAACTCAAGGTAAAACATTGACACAATCCACAACATAAGTATAGTAAAACATCACAAATCAAATACATGTTATGCATGCTCTTATACTCTAGACTCCTCCTCTTTCTTTGGTACCATTCTAACTCTGAAGTACTTGGTTAGGAGGCTCGATACTATGCCACCACGCAACTGGAATGACAATTCAAATTGGCCCTGTCCTCATAGATCCCCTCAACTTAACCCGAGTCACATATACGTGACAGTCGAGGTAAATGTGTGTTGCGTGGTAGCTCCCGACATTTGGAGTGCTACCTCCAAGCACCTAGGAATTTCCCACCCGAATACCTCCAAGGTCTAACAGTCTTGCCTTAAGGCTCAACAGCAGACCGCCACGATTCAGGCTCATTCAATTGTACCTTCCCATAATCACTAGGCTTGTCAGGCCCTACCTATATGATGACCAAATAATCTCCACTTAAAAAATTATCAAACACTACTTTCCTTCCTCGTTTTCCTAGGTTACTTACTTCATTAAGAGAACCATCATTGGCACGGGTCGAATTTGTCACTATTCAATTAAACACAATATGTATTTCATGATATTCATCAAGGTGGTAATACACAAGTCCAATGAGTACACATCGTCATTGCAGATTTCCATAGTCATACATTACATTCAGAATTTATCATTCATAATACGTCATCTCAAACAATAAAGGGTCTTCACTCACATATAATAATAATAATACTAGAGATCATTCACCACACACCACATCAATTGTAGGCAAATAATTACAATTCATCACCGCATTATAATCATATAACAATTATCAAGGATATATATAAACAAAACACATAATGCATCAAATACACAATTCTACAATAATCAACTATCACACGATCTTTAAAAAATCAAATCAAACCAACATCCTATAAAGTTTCTAATTCATCATTTTAACCCATAAAAAATTCAAGTCTTTCTCATTAGTCAATTACTACTCAAAGGGCTTCTGCCATACGTAGCGAGCCCCGAATGAATTTGTGGGAAATACGGTATTCTCGTTCATCTTGTTGGTAATTTTAGTCATTTGAATCCTATTTTGACATAATTAACAAAACATACATGTTCATACACCACATGATAAATCTAATATTTGAATTGAGCAAGATTTCAGGAACAACAATCCATCCTACACACTTGGAACATATTGCTTGGAACACAAGAAATCAAACAAAGTTGATTTTTGACTGAAGCAAATCGATGGGAAATCGATTTCACAACAAGGGTGTAAGGAAACACAACTGTTTGTGTTGGTATAATCGATTGGGCAATCGACTGACTAAATTAGAAATGAAAATTTCACAAGTCAGTAGCACCCAGTTTTGAGGGTAATCGATTGATAAATCGATTATACATTTTCACAAATAAACCTGATTGAAATAAATCGATTGGGAAATCAATTTGTACAAGTCCCAGTGACACCCCAGTTTTGAAGGTAAATCGATTGGAAAATCGATTGCTTAAATTTCATTTGCAAAACAACTTTCCCTGTGACAAACACAATCGATTAGACAATCTATTGTGTGAAATTTCAATCAAGTTAAGTTTGGTTGCAATCGATTGGAAATCGATTGAACTAAACTCTAGGTAAGAATCGTTTTCAGACAAATACATACAAATCGATTGGCACGTCGATTAACATCAAAATAGCTGAGTCACTGACTTAAACACAATCGATTGGCAAATCGATTGAAAGAACTTTTGAAATCTCAGTGAACTCTGAGCTTGTGGCCAAATCGATTCTGAGTATTTGTTAATCGATTATGAAGACTTAATAAATCGATTACGAAATCGATTGGTATGTGTTTTAATTTGTACTTAACATCTGCAATCGATTACGAAATCGATGCATATCAGTCTTAACATAATCACTGAAAAATGTTTTTTAAAGAATCGATTGGTAAATCGATTGGCTTAAATAGTTTCAAGATTCAAAAAAAACAAGACACACGATAATCGATTGGCAAATCGATTAGACTGGTTTTATCACTTTAAGAAATCGATTGGTAAATCGATTGATTAATATGTTTTTCAGAAACTATATAAACTGTCTTCAATCATTCTTTCAATAAACAATCTGAAAAACACTTTGAATATTCTTGATATACAAAAGAACTCTCAATAACACTTGGTTAACACAATGAGATTACTTTTTCATATCACAGCCAAAGAGATTATCAACAATCAATAATAGAGCTGGAAAAGTGATCTTGAAAGACAAGGTTCTCATGAACAATCCTTGAATATCCAGAATCGTGAGAAATGACATTAACCAAGATTGAAGACTTCTTTTTGTTCTTCCTTTATTCTGTTTGTAATAATACTTTGAAACGAAACGAAAGCGAGAAAAGCCAGCTTGAAACTGGTGGCTACTTCTTGGGTGAGAGTGCTCAACAAGAAAGAGTCGTACTTTGATTCTGTGTTAGATTGCTGAGTATCTACAAGGATCAGAGGGTGATCAATAGGAAAGAGATCATTAAGATAGATAGGTTTCGGGGATGAAACTGGACAATCTGTAATTGATTCTTTCTATTGGAGAAGAAAATCTGAATCCGTTTGGATTTTCAGGACTGGATGTAGGTTGTCAAGTTGACAACTGAACCAGTATAATACTTGGTGCAATCTTCTCTACCCTTAACTCCTTTAATTTTCTATCTTGCAATATCTGTATATGTGATTAATATTAGATGCATGTTAAACATATTCTGTGATAAGTAATATTGTTTAATCTGGTATTTTGACTTGCATGCATCTTGGTTAATCACTTATCAATCTACTTGAACTTGCTAATCTTGTATGCCACAATTTAAATTCCGCTGTGTGTATGAAATTGATTTAATTTCTTAAAGAACTGATACATTCCGATTATTGCGAGGTCGTAAATACCAACAATTGGCATCAGAGCCTAACTTTTCGAGAGGTAACACTCATAAAAGGACTATGGCCTCAAACGATTTTCTGGGAGAAGGCGCATCATTAACAAGACCTCCAGCATTCAATGGAACAGCCTATATGTACTGGAAGCACAGGATGCTGATATTCCTGGAAGCCAGTGGCATAGACATCCTTGACGCTGTTGAAAACGGTCCATATATTCCCAAGATTGCAGGAACAAATGACTCAATGATTCTCAAGCCTAGAGCCGACTGGTCTGACGACGACAAAAAGAAGGTAGGTTATAATGCTAAGGCTAAGAACATTATAACATCTGCTCTTTGTGCAGAAGAATTCTTTAGAGTATCAAACTGCAAGTCAGCAAAAGAAATGTGGGACATTCTTCAAGAAACACATGAAGGAACCACATAAGTGAAGAGAGCTCGCGTAAGCACACTTATGCACGAATATGAATTATTCAGCATGAAAAAGGACGGATCCATCAGCGATCTGCAAACCAGATTCACACACATTATGAATAATCTTCACGCATTGGGAAAGCAAGTGGACAACGAACAGCAGATTGGAAAAATTATGAGGTGTCTAACCAGAGAATGGCAGCCAAAAATAACAGCCATAGCTGAATCTAAAGATTTAGCAAAGATGACAACTGCAACTTTGTTTGGAAAACTAAGGGAACATGAAATGGAACTACATCGACTGGACGAATCAGAAATGGAAAGCCGGAAAAAGAAAGGATTATCTTTGAAGGTTCAAGCCCAGCAATCGAAAACTGAATCAGATAGCTGCTCATATCAATCCAGTAATGAATCTGAAGAGCCGGAAATCGGGTTGCTTGTCAAGAAATTTAAGAAGTTTCGGAAGAAGAAAGACAACAAATTCAGAAAACCATCTAGCTCCAAGACTAATGACAACAAGACCATTACATGCTATGAATGTGGTAAAACTGGTCACATAAAGTCAGAATGTTACAAATTGCAGAACAAGAATAGAGCTACAAAATCAAAAGGCAAGGAACCAGTCACCAAAACCGGAAAAGCTTATATTGCATGGAATGATAACGATGAATCCTCTGCCTCTTCTGATGAAGAAGAAGTCAATTTGTGTCTCATGGCAAATACAGATTCAGAATCAGAAAATGAGGTTAGTTCACAATCTAATCCAACATATGATGAGCTACAAGAAGCTTTCATGAACTGCATGATGATTATGTGAATTCCATAAAACAGTTGTTAACACAAAGAAAATGCTTGAACAAATAATATTGAACATAAAGAAATTGAAAATTTATGTGAACAACTGAAAAAGGATTCACATGAAAAATCTGCAAAGTTGCATTGAACTTGAAAATATTGTTGCATCATTAAAATCTGATTTAATTAAAGTTTGCTAATAGTAAGATAAACTGAATGTCATACTTAGCAATCAAAAGACATGTTCATGAAAAATCTGGTTTTAGGATATACACCATATATGCATGTTAAAAGAAATAAAAACAGATATGGTATTGGTTATATGCAAACAGAATGTCAAACATGGTCAAAAATCTGCTATTGCTAAGAGTATGTATGACATCTTTACTAAACCAAATAAACATTCATCCTTTGATGGCAAATGTCATTTCTGTTGCAGAAAGGGACATTTTTGTGTCAAATTGCAAATTTTAAAAATTAGCCAATAAAGGATGGAAGCTAGTTTGGATAGCAAAGAAATCTGTGTTTGACACTAACCAACCAGGACCCAATTTAAATTGGGGACCTAAAACAAAATTCTGATTTTGTATTGCAGTGTGCTTGACATCCACGAAAAATTCATGGTATCTAGATAGCGGATGCTCAAAGCACATGACTGGTGACAAATCCAAATTCCTGTCCTTAACATTAAAGGAAGGAGGCTTTGTCAAATATGGTGATAACAACAGAGGAAAGATCATTGGAATTGGTGATGTAGGCGATGAATCAACTGCAGTAATCAAAAATGTGTTATACGTTGAAGGATTAAAACACAACTTACTGAGTATAAGTCAGCTATGTGACAAAGGTTTTCAAGTAAGTTTTTCATCACAATCTTGCATTATTGAGCATAAAGATGACAAACACATAAAGCTAATTGGGGACAGAATTAACAACATTTACATGTTGGATTTCAATTCTGTACCAAGTGCAGTATGCTGCTTGTTATCCAACTCAGATGAAACATGGCTTTGGCATAAAAGAATTGCTCACATACACATAAATCATTTGAATAAACTTGTCAGCAAATAGTTAGTCTTAGGTATACCAAATAGGAAGTTCTCTAAAGATAGACTGTGTGATGCATGTGAGAAGAGTAAACTGGTTAAGACTCCATTTCCCTCTATAGACTTGGTTAGAACAAATAGAGTTTTACAACTAGTTTACATGGACCTTTTTGGACCTGCCCAAGTTAAGAGTTTAGGTGGAAACCTGTATGGATATGTGCTGTTTGATGATTATTCTAGATTCACATGGACTTACTTTTTAGCTCATAAAAGTGATACATTCTCAGTTTTCAAAAAGTTTGCTGCTTTAGTACAAAATGAGAATGATCTGAAAATTGTTTCAATAAAAAAGTGATCATGGAGGTGAATTCCAAAATGATATTTTTTCAAAATTATTGTGAATCACATGGAATCAACCACATATATTCTGCCCCTAGGACACCACAGCAGAATGGGGTAGTGGAGAGGAAAAATAGATCCCTAGAAGAGTTAGCTAGGACCATGCTTAAGGACTCCAACCTACCTAAGTACTTTTGAGCAGATGCAATTAGTACAGTCACTCATGTTGTGAATAGAAATCTCATTAGGCCCCTGCTTAGGAAAACACCCTATGAGCTTTACAAGGGTAGAAAACCAAACCTGTCCTACTTTAGAATCTTTGGTTGTAAGTGCTTTGTGTTGAACAATGTCAAAGAACACCTAAGAAAGTTTGACCCTAAGGCAGATGAAGGTATCTTTTTAGGATATTCCCAAACTAGTAAGGCCTATAGAATCTACAACAAAAGAACAAACACCATAGAAGAGTCAGTTCATGTAAAGTTTGACGAATCTTTTACAGAAAACTTGAACAAAACTCCTTCTAAGGTTATTGACATTTTGGATGATGTTGTAGAATCTGAACCACTAGAACAACCTATAGCTGACCCTCCAACTAGATCAGACCTTGTAGAACCTATAGAAACATGTGAGTTGCCTAAGGAGTGGAAGTTCAACAGAAACCACCCTTTAGACAACATTATAGGCGATATCTCTAAAGGTGTTGCAACTAGGAGAAGCCTTAGTCAGTTTTGTAACTTTATAGCCTTTGTATCTGATAGCGTTTCAGCAAGTGTACTGAATCGTTGCAAGTAATAATAAAACGGTAGTATCGAGTGTCGAACTCAAGGATTGCATTTTACTATTGAATTATATTTAGTTACTAAAATTGAACAAAAGGTTCCCAAGTTGATTGAAATAATATTTAAAATTGACAGCAGTAGTAAAATTGATCTTTTATAAATTGAGAAAAAATGTCAGGGATGAGTTTCACTTCGAATCCAACCTTGGTGTCTAATTTGATCCTAGTTATTGAAATCCTTTATTGAATTATTACCGAATTCTCTTTATTATTCTTGCCCTAATGTCTTAGTGACAGAACCTTTAATTCCAAAGTAACCCCTAATTCCTTAGTAGATTTAAGATTAGAATTAAGCATTACCGTATAGAAATTCTCTTGTAAATTAATTGCTTTGCAACTAATTTAATTGGTTTCATGACCTGCACCTATGTCTAGACTACAAATTCATGAATTTCTCATCTCAAGCATTTGTAAAGTCCACTTCCGTTTCAAAATACAAATCGTAGAACATTTTAATGTTGATCAAGCAATAAAAAGCTTTAAGCACAGAGATGAGAAAAATAATTCAATAAACTCATTCATATAACTAGAAATCAAATCAGAAAAATAAGGGTTCATCTGGTTACACTCATCCCTAACAAATAGGGTTTAGTTACTCATGACAGAAATACAAAAGATAAGGATTAAAGAAGAATTACAAGAATGATTCATGGATGATTCTTGATAAAACTGCTTCAATGGCGTTAGAAACGGCCGTCTTTGAGTTTCTATGCTAGGGCACAAGTCTCCCCACTTCCCAATAGTGAAAAAGATAATAAAACAGTAAAAATTTGTGTTTTTATGGTTGGCTTGCGCCTGGGCGCGCTCCAGCGCTCAACATCTGCTATCTGGCGTATATTGCATTTTGCTCCTCTTTCGAGTCTGAATTTGGTTCCGGTGTCTTCATGAAAGTTGTAGCTATGGATCCTAGCTTTCATTTGCATTTGGTTTGACTCCAATTGGACATCTACAACACCAGATATGGCTGAAATACTCTACATGTGTCATGTTGATTTCTCACCAAAATTCAGCACTGCACCAAAACGCAACGCAATGTAAAATTACGAAAAATTCCTACTTAATCACTAAAATAAAACATAAAACATTTAATTTAACTCAAAGAACAAAAATCAACAAAATATATCAAATAAATCCTTAATTTAACTAATAATTGAGGATAAATAAGACTAAAATAGTGGGAAAATATGCATATGATGAAGAGTCATCACAACCCCAAACTTAATCTATTGCTTGTCCCCAAGCAACAATTAATTTCATATTTGGTCCTGTTAAATGCACACTTAAATTCAATTTCTCAAATTACATCAAATTCAAATTTCAAAGTTCTTGCTGCTGCAAAACATTCATCATGCTCTATGGTTGTTTTCAAAAATACAGACAACAAGATTTGTACACATTGGCATTCATTCATCAAATTCAACTCTCTCTTCACACAATCTCACCAAAATTTCTCTCAAGTTTTTAGAAAGGGTTATGAATTTATCGCTCAAATCCTAGAACATGTATCACGCTACCATAGGCTTGAAAAAATTCTAGTTAGCAATCACAATGCAGTAAACACATACATTTTTGGAGGACTTTTGGGTTGTAATGGGGCTTAGGTAAGGGTAGGACATTTTAGGATAGTAGGGTTTACCACTTGGAGTTAGGCATACATTTCCACCTTATTCTACCATTTTTTTTTCTTCACCTTTTCATTATGGGGATTCTCAGACATTGACAGAAGAACCAAGAAGATATATATATTTTTTTTTTTTTACCAAAGTACACAGATTGAAATTTTTTTTTCTTCTTTCTTCTTTCATTTTATTTTTCTTTTTCTTCTTTTTATTTCTTTTGTGTGAGAATCACCACCCCAAACTTAAAAAGTTGCTATCCCATGAGCAACCCCAAACTTAGAATTTTTCCAAGACAAGAATTTTTTTCTACCTAACTCCAAGTAAGGCGATTTAATTAAAGTCAGGTGTTTGCTTTGTAATGTAGCTAGTAACCGAAATAAAAGGGCAAGGCTCAAAGGGGCTAGCAAAGGGTAAAATTTCCATAGGGTAGTTAGAAAGGCTCAAACGACCAATAAAATTGCCTCAATGTATGCATAAGTTACAAGTGATGCAAGTCAGAATTAGTGCAAGTTCTAGAGGGATAACACATGTCTGGATAATCACACAACAAAGAATTTAAGTGTTTAGGCTCAAAAGCTCACAGCTAGGATAATAAGAGAGAATATGAACAATCAAAATAAAGCCAACATGCTTATGAAAGTTAAAATTGTATTTTGAAAAAATTGATGGCATATTAGCCTTCTACAACCATTTAGTAATCAAGAATGCATGCATTAGGAAGGCTTGTCAGCTTGAGCAATAAGATAATCTAAGAAATAAAATTTAACTTGCGATATCACAAACAGAAATTTTAAGATTAAGTGCAAGTCAGTACAACTGTTTCATCATGATACACATTTAGTGAAAGGAAAAAAAACGACAAAACACAAAACATGAATAGAAGAAAGTCACATTACACTGACATTAAACAAAGGAAACGAGAAAACAGAAAGACGCATGACAAACAACAGAAAGAAAGAAAAAGGAAGAAAACTTCTCTAGGTGTAAACTCAGAAGCGTAGTTTAAGGATTCTCGTTTAGATCGTCTGTTCCTGTTCCGCTATGATCGCCAGTATACTGGTGAGGTGCGAAAAGGTCAGCATAAAACATGCCTCCTGGTGTCTGTTGAGAAGAAGCGAAGGCTCGATATAGATTGGTCATCCCCAGTTCTATTCTAGCTTGTCCCTCTTGCTGATCAATCATCAATCGTTCCATCATAGTTTCCAGTCTGTCACATCTTTCCTCGGTGGATGGATGTGATGGATGTGTAGGGTGGTGATGTGGTTCAATATCTTCTTCTGCTTGTGGGGCACCAAGGTCTTCTCCCGGAATTGTGGAGTATTTTTCTATCCACCTCACAGTAATTAGTGTAGCAGGTTTCACCATTTCTTCACCCTGTTTAGGTAACACTCTCACCTGTTCACATAGTTTGCTTATCAGAGAAGCATGATGGAAGTAGCCTGTCGGAGGGTCAAGAGTTGCTGTCCCCCACAGATCATCAGCCAGTACTGCACCCACGTTGATTCTGTCGCCTTTCATGATGGCAGTGAGTAGGTATGCTCTGTGAAGTTTATATCGGACACATTGGAACATGGGAGTAGCGTGTGAAGGACAAAGGTGCTCCAGGCTTTGGCAATTGGGTTGAGATCCACTGAGCGCAGTTTTCTAACTGAGCCATCCTATATTTCGAACCCAATTTGTGCCTGGTCTGCATAAAATGTGTAGGATCTCCTGAGTGTGTCTACTTTTCTACTGTAGTCCAACATATCTCGAAAACGGCAGTTCCCGATAGTTTGGCAGACCAAACATTTCATTGATGACCTGGGGTGTGAAGGGTACCCTTTTTTCCCCTCACATAGCTCACAAAATTTGTCGTGTGGAAATGGGTCTTCAGAATCAGATCAGAGGCATTGGAGAAGAATTCCATTGCTAAGACTTGCTTGCTATGGTAACGAAGGGGTTAGCTTCTCCCAGCCTCTGCCGCAATCATCGCCTGGATGTCAACAAATTCATCTGCTTCCAACCGAAAGTTTTTCTCACTCACGAACTTCTTGATGGCAGGGAGCTTGGCATGGAATTCTTGTGTTGCCATCGTCTTGAATAAAAATGGCATTGTGCGGGTGGGTGGAGGATATATTTGCGACCTTAGTTCGTTTTGCTTTTTTGGGTTGCCATTAGGTCCTGCAAAAAGGAAAAATATAAGAATTACACCCAGGGTTCAAAACATTTCAAGTTAGAGATAATCAAGGCATGATCTCTCTTGTAAAATAACCGCTTAAATGGCCTTGGGTTAGTCCAACCTAATTTTACATGATAATAGTGTGTAGATATTGGGTGTCCTTTGAACAAACAGTTGGAGTGCAGTCATGTTTGTGGGACTTAAAGTGTAAAAGTGGTTGTGTCATTTTAAACAAACAGTTGGAGTGCAGTCATGTTTGTGGGACTTAAAGTGTAAAAGTGTTGTGTCATTTTAACAAAACAGTTGGAGTGCACTGAGAAAAACACATGAACATTTTACATATTAGGCAACATAATCACCCATTCAATCACAAGAAAATGAACATGCATGTATGAATACTTCCTAGTACTAGCATCAATTCGAATGCAAAAACCCACATGCATCAATGAACAAGCAATAATTGATATTAGGACTTGGGGAAAAACTTACTTGAGGAAGAAAGAATGTTGGATAAGGGAGGAGACTTACTTGAGATGATGATGGAGGGCTTGGCGAATGAAAAAGTGGACACTGACCTTTGTTAATGATGGAGGAGGGTTTGGAGATGATAATGAAGAAGAGGAGTGTGAATGGCTGTTTTGAAAGACTTATAGCCGTGCGAAGCGCTTGGGGGCGCTGGGCGCGTGTGGGCAGTGGCAAATCTGAGGAAATGCGCTTGGCTTGCGCTTGGACGCGCTTGGGCGCATGTTGACAGTGGCAAATTCTGAAGAAAATGCGCTTGGCTTGCCCTTGGCGCGCTTGGGCGCATGTTGCAGTGGCAAATTCCTGAAAATGCGCTTGGCTTGCGCTTGGACGCGCTTGGGCGCATGTTGACAGTGGCAAATTCCTAAAAAAATGCGCTTGGCTTGCGCTTGGAACGCGCTTGGGCGCATGTTGACAGTGGCAAATTCCTGAAAAAATTGCTTGCTTGCGCTGGACGCGCTGGGCCGCATGTTGACAGTGGCAAATTCCTGAAAAATGCCGCTGGCTTGCGCGGTGGCTTGCGCTTGGAACGCCTTGGGCGCGCTGGGGCCACTTCGAGCGTTCGTCGCTTCTCAACGCATCTTTTTTTGATTGCTTGCTCATACCAAAACATCCAAACTAAGAGAGCTAGTAACTAGAGACTAAAATTGAAACTAAATGGAATAAAATAAATATGATGAAACGCAGATTAAAAATACGGTACAAAGGATATAAAATGGTTGCCTCCCCATAAGCGCTGTTTAGTGCCTAAGCTGACAGATCATTCTTCAAATGCAAACCAGATGGATTGACTCCATCGAAAGTTTTGACTCTCCCCGAAATATGATTTGAGGACTTTTTCCATTGACCTTGAAGTTCCATCGGAGTGTACATCCTTTCACTTCGGACGCACCGTGCGAAAATACCTGGTTACCTTGAAGGCCGACATCTTGACTTTAGTTTCCCGGGAAACAACTTCAATCTTGAGTTGAATAGGAGAACTATTTCTCCTTCTTGGAATTCCTTGAATTTGATTTTTTTGTCAATGCCATTTCTTGGTTTTTCTTTATATATTTTGGCATTCTCATAAGCAAAATTCGGAATTCCTCTAACTCGTGAAGTTGAAGAATTCTCGCCTCTCCCGCCTTGCCTGAGTCAAAGTTCAAGTACTTCGTCGCCCAAAATTGCTCGATGTTCAAGTTCGAGAGGTAGATGACAAGCTTTACCATACACAATTTGATACGGTGACATACCCAGGGAGGTCTTAAAAGCTGTTCGGTAGGCCCAAAGTGCATCATCAAGTTTCGTTGACCAATCTTTTCGTGAGGCAGTCACTGTCTTTTCTAGGATTCGTTTAAGCTGTCTGTTGGAGACTTCAACTTGCCCACTTGTTTGTGGATGGTATGGGGTTGCCACTCTATGACGCACATTATACTTTTTAGGAGTATTCCATATTCCGGTTTAGAAAATGGGTGCCTTCGTCACTAATCAAGGTTCGAGGCATACCGAAGCGAGCGAATATGTTCTTCTTGAAAAGGTGATAACCTGTTTTGAGTCATTTGGGAGGAGTAGCTATTGCTTCAACCCATTTTGAGACAATAATCCACCGCCACCAAAATATAAACTTTATAATGGACGATGGGAATGGGCCCATGAAATCAATACCCCACACATCGAACCACTTCGACTTCTAATACAGGATTTTGCGGCATTTCATCCCGTTTTGGATGTTACGCGTGCGCTGGCATCGATCGCATTTCTTAACATAGTTGAATGTATCTTTTGAATAAAGAAGGCCAGAACAACCCCGATTGTAGAACTCTTGCTGCAGTTCGGTCACCACTGAAATGACCCCATACTCGGAGTCGTGCAGGCCACATACCTTTTCTTGTTCCTCCTCAAGCACCATCTCGCAACAGCCCATCCACTCCTCTTTGTACAGAAAGGGTTTCATCCCATACATAGAATATTGGCATCGTGGATAAACTTCTTCCGTTGTTGGTAAGTGAACTCAGATGGGATTGTACCCCGCACCTTGAAATTAGCAAAGTCGGCAAACCAAGGTACCTTGGTAATGGCAAAGATGTGCTCATCAGCAAATTGATCTCAAATCGGTCTAGTGTCCTCATTCTCCACAACCTTCTCCAATCGAGATAGGTGGTCAGCCACAGTGTCTCGACCCCTTTTTATCCCGGATCTCAATGTCAAATTCTGTGTAGAGTAGATCCATCTAAGCAACCGTAGTTTTGATTCCTGCTAGTAAACATAATACCTCAACAGCATGGACAGTGTAAAGAATAAGACTTCGATCCTAATAAATAAGACCGAAAATTTATCAAAAGCATATACTACAACTAATAATTCTTTTTCAGGTGTCGCTATAAATTGTGTTGTGCTGATTTAAAACATGACTGGCATAGTAGATCACATGCAACATCTTGTCTTTTCTTTGTCCCAGAACTGCCCCAATATCATTGTCACTTGCGATCACACATGATTTCAAAAGGTAGTGACCAGTCAGGTGCAGTGATGATGGGGAGCGGTTAATCAGCTGGTTTTTCAATTGTTAAAAGCATGCAAACAATCCTCATTGAATTCGAAAGGTGTGTCTTCGCAAGTAAGTTTGCTAAGTGTTTTGCAATTTTGAAAAATCTTTTATAAACCTTCTATAAAATCCAGCATGGCCTAAAAACTTCTAATTGCCTTTCTCGTTGGTAGGAGGGGAAGTTTTTCAATTACTTCAACTTTGGCCTTGTCTACCTCGATCCCCTTGTGGGAGATCGGTGGCCCTAAAACAAATCCCCCTTACCATAAAATGCATTTCTCCCAATTTAGGACCAAGTTGGATTTTTCCACACCTTCTAATACAAGAGATAGATTAATCAAACGTTATCAAAGATGAGCCCAAATACAGAAAAAGTCGTCCATGGAAACCTCATATGTTTTTTCAATCATATCAGAAAAAAATGACATCATGCACCTTTTAAAAATGGGTTTGGCGCATTACATAATCCAAATGGCATTATCGATAAGCAAAATTACCCCCATACGGACATGTTAAAGTGCAGTTTTTCTTCTTGATCCCGGGTGCTACAGTCTATCTGATTGTACCCTGAATAGCCCGTCTAGGAACTAGCAGAATACTCTGTCCGGCTAACCGCCAAGCATTGCTGATTCATGAAAGACGGGAAATGATCCTTCCTCGTGGCACTGTTCAGTCTCCTGTAATCAATACACACTCTCCAGCCTGTAACCGTCCGAGTAGGAATTAACTTGTTCTTTTCATTTGTGATGACAGTCGTTCCGCCCTTTTTTGGTACCACTTGGACTGGACTCACCCAAGAGCTATCTGAAATTGGGTATATGAGCCCGGCTTCTAGTAACTTTACCACCTCTTTCCTGATTACTTCTTTCATTACCGGATTCAATCTCCTTTGGGGTTGTACTACCGGTTTGTGATTGTCTTCCATAAGGATTTTGTGCATACAAAAAGTCGGACTTATTCCCTTCAAGTCATCAATGGACCAACCGATAGCACCCTTGTGCTTCCGCAGAATTCTCAACAACTTTTCTTCTTGTAACTCGCTTAAGCTTGCACTGATTATGGCTGGATTTTCTTCTTCTTCACCCAGGAATACATATTTCAAATGAAGGGGCAGCTGCTTGAGTTCAATCAGTGG
>PGTU02007145.1:0-11308 GCA_002896215.2 Cicer echinospermum
TTTTTATATTTCCAATTAAATAGAATAACTACCGGATATTTTAAAAAAAATAAAATTTTCAGTAAGATAAATGTAACTATCGGATATTTTAAAAATTTTAAATTTCTGATAAGAAAAATGTAACTACCGGAATTTTCTAATTTCCTGTAAGATAAATGTAACTACTGAAAATTTCATGGCACAAATTTCCGGTATTATAAATATTTTATCAGAAATTTGGTGCGAAATTTCCGATAACATACTTGTGTACCGACTTTTAAAGAAAAAATTTTAAGTACCGGAAATTTAGTTGGGAGAGTGAAATTTTGAAGTAATTCTTTTTTACCATTCAATCAATAAAATTTTAAGATAATTTTTAAGTTTTTAACAATTTGAGGGGTATCAATTTAATTGAGAGTACAAAAGCCAACTTTCGTGTAATACAAAATATAAGCAAAGTGTTTGGTATAATTAAACTTAACCCATCTTGAAAGGCCCAGCGAAATTCCTAACCCGAGGCCTGATTTCAAATGCTTCGATAGCTGGAAGTCTATCTCGTAGCGATTTTTAACTTTTTAAGATTAGGTCAACCACTGCTTGTATTTGAAAAGAAAGGGCAAAACTTACATTATGGAATATAAATAACATATAATGCGACTTTCTTTTAATTGCATTTGGCTCTTTGCATTTTTTCTTACTTGTAATGTGGAGGAATTTTGTTGCTTTCAGGTGAGAACTTATTTTGTAAGAAATAACATCGCTATGTTACAAAGGGCATATGCATAATTATCTATCAAATATCACCACTTAGGTCATCACCATTATTCGACAACCCTTTTTGCTGGAGGTGTGTTGACAATCTTGAATACAAGAATAGGGATAGTGGGTCAATCAACAAGTGAGGGGAGTTGGCAGTTTGCATCTTCTATATATATAAAAAAAAGCTTACCTTATAATCCCACATTTATATTTATACCCCATTAAATTTTCAAAAATGTTATATATTCTTAATTTTTTTTACTATTTTATCAACCTTCAAATTTAAGATTTCTACCAGAATACTTTAAACGGAGTTTAAAAAAATATACTACAAAAAACTTGTAAAAGAATTTTCAGGACACAGAAGGGTTTACCAAAAACTTTGTCAAAAGTTTTTCTAAATACACACTAAATTTTTTTTTACAAATTTATTTTCCCAAAACTTGAAAAACAATTTATAGAATATAACTTCTTTACCGGAAAATTTGAATTTATTTTTAAAATATAATTTTTTTACGAAAACTTAAAAAAAATTCTAGAGTATAACTCTTTATTGAAAAACTTGTTTTCTGAAATGTAACTTTCTTTATAAAAACTTGAAGAAAAATTCACAGATATATAGTGTACCGGAAAAATTTATAAAAGTTTTTTTGATAAAATTTAAAAAAAATCACAGATTTTAAAATTTATACGATGATAAAAATGTCATTTCCTGCATTAGGAATATAGGATCAAATTTTCTATAAAAGTTTCATTGTATATTAGAAAAGCATCTTATTGTCGTCGAATACAAGATTTATTTATTGCTTTTATTATAAATCTTTTTGTAGTTTGAAAAGAAACAAAAAGTAGTGGGGATTTTACTTCTATATCAACTGAAATTTGAAGTTAAAATTGATTAAGTAATAAATCAGAAGCTAAATTCGTCCACTAAATACTACTATTTTATGTTTGTGCACATTCAAAGTAAACATAAATTTTGTGGTTTGCATTTACTGTTTTAAGTATTTTGACCTGAATTAACACTTCCCCAACATTTTCTCTGCACGGAAACACTCAACAGCTAAGATTATCTGCTTTATCTTCATTCTTCAATAAGGCGTTAAGGAACTTAAAATTCTTTAAATGAAAAACAAATAGTAAATGTATCGTGACTTTGTCCATTAGCAGCATGGCTGAAAAATACATTACTCCCAAAATAATTTTTGCTTGTTATAGAAAAATGTCACTGATTTACTTTATTGCTTCAAAATCTGGACATGATTTATTAAAATTAGAAACAATGCACACTCTTAAACACCACTTCAAATAATTGTGTTCAATTCTACTTACTAGGCTAACTTTTACATACAGTAAAACCGTTTTTATGTCTTATGTTTTCAAAGATCAATCAAATATCTGCTTATAAACCAACTAGCATGTGAACCAAATAGACCCTATACGAAATTGAAGTATAATAATTGATGCAAGTGCAAAATGTGACCATGGAAAAACTACTCCGAGATACAAACTCTTACATCCTTTTCAAAACATAGGTAGTATTTTGAGTTCAAAAAAGATACAAAAACTCCCTGATATTGCATGACAGGTCTAAATATACAATTCATTTGAAAGTTCTACATCGGACATTTACTGTAGATAAGTAATGAGGGTGATAAGGTTAGAACCAAACATGTACCAGAAAACTCCAGCCACTGTAATTTGCTCTTGAATTGTCGACGCTTTATCATGATTCATCAGCTTATTACAACATTGCACAGGTTCTTTTCAACTTGGAAATATAAGATGTCAACCACCAACGAGAGAGGGCCTTAAATGCTGTATCAAGAATAAACACATTCATAAATATTAAAACAATCACTAGAAAATGAGCATACATTTTTTGTGCGCGTGCTTTGTTCTACCAGATTTGAGTCCACTATATGCAAACTTCAGAAATGGGAAGAGCTTCTGAAGGTGGTAATGTGACCGATCTCAACAACTCCAGTGAGAATACTAGCCAAGGAAATGAGAAAGAATTATGTTCGCTGAAGCCTGTAAAACAAAGAATATCACTATAATTTTACTTCAAGCCTGGCACCATATATTGTATCCAACACAATCAATGTTACTTCCAGTAGTAAATTGTGATGATTTTCACATTTTCAATTTGAATGTGTTAACAAATAAGTAAAATCCACCTTTGTTTTTTGCCTTATTGTCCTTGTATGATTTTCGGAAGGCATTGGAAACGATTTTTTTTTCGTTTTCACATTTCCTTTATAAAATCTTAAAAAGAGTAATCGAATATAAATGTAGATGGCATCTTTATTATTATTAGTGATAATATATCACTGAAAATGAAACATAAAATAAACCAAACACAGTCCTCCCTATTATTGGAAATAATTAGATTTCAATACTAAAGAGCTTTGTGAGATAAAGTTTATTTGCATTATGGGAATTCTATTATCTTGTGTCTCAATGCAATTGTCAGTTCAGCTGCGCTAATCCCAATTAACCCTCACCCAATAACAGTAGTCAATCATCTCAGCATTTCTTCATTTATAATTTTTAAATGGAAGAGCACCGACAGTGGCTAATGGGGTGAAACATTTTTATTTTATTAGAAAAGCAGGCAGGCCAAAGTTGAAACACGTAAAGAGAATGCTGAGGTAACACAACAAATAACTAAATAACAGAAATTTCCTCTGTAGAGGGCAACAATATATTGAAAATACCTATAACAAGTTTTTACCTGCACAAAAGAACATCCATGCGAGAACAGGCTGGAACAGGAGAGATTCCCTGATAATGGCTGGCGGAGGAAGTGAGAGCTTTGCAACTAAGGATCCAAACAGTGCTTGCATCCCAAGAACTAGCAGCACCCATCCCAAAAGATTCAATACTATAACATTTTGTAAGCTTTCACTCATCAGAAACGAGGGGGTGCCTGAAACCACCAACTAAAATGTCGAACCTACATCCTAAATAATCATAAATTAGTGTTCTATGTATGTACAAATAGTGATTTCACATTTAGAATTGATTGTGTCATGAAAGGATAGTAACACTTAATCAAGTTATTTCTCTTAAACCAAAGATAAAATAAAAATTCAAGCTGATTTCATATAAGTTATAAATATGTTATCATATACAACTTGTGAAAATTGGCTGATCACAGTTTAAATAAGCTCGCTCAAAACAGACCCACAAGTACTGATCTTGGTAGACAAGTTCAAACAAGTCTAGTTTAGAAACTACATCAAATAAGAGAATCACAAACAGGCCTGAAACTGTTAGAACAATTAACATTATTTAGCTCCCAAGCAAATTCAATAATTCGTATTTCATGAAGAACAAAAAAGAAAAAGCACCTTGGTAGGTTCGTTTTGCAGTTCTCCGAAGCTTCTCAGAAAGCCGAATGTAACCCAAGGACCAAAACACTGAAATGAAAAGCAGCTGCAATTCCACCGGCTGTAGCATAAAACGTGCCGGCGATGTGAACTTTTCCGGTGATGACAACGGAAAACGATAGTATAACGGCTGAAACAACGGTGCACACTAGCTGACCCAAAACCTAAGCACACCTAAAGCGCTTGAAATGCCTCGCCGTCTTCTCCAATCTCTTCGACACCTACACAGCACAACAAACAAAACTCTATCGTCACGCTACATTGCTAATTGCACGACTCAACCCTAGAAATTGAACTCAATTTCACAATCGAATAATCAAGAACCACCTCACACTTAAAATGCTTCGGGAATTTCGAAAAGTTTAAATTCAATGATAGGTTAGAGAGAGGGGAATAAAACAAGGACCAGGCTGTACCTGATCGAGTTTTACTTTCTGGATTCTTCGTTAGAAGGAGTGGAAGTTGGAGAAGCTTGTGAAGAGCGGTTACAGTGAATGGTAGCTTCCTGGTCCGGTGAGAAACGAAGGAAGTGGAAAATGGTGAAGAACTAGTCAGTTTGAGAGGGAGTGAGGGCAAGGAATTCGGTTGGTGAAGTCTACGAGGAGACGAGGGACGGAAATGGCTGAGACGGAAAGTGGAACGCCGTGAACCTGCCGGCGCATGTGGCCGCGGTAGAAGCGTTTGCATTGTTAATGTTACTGTAAGAAAAAGAGAAGATGTTTGAATTTCTCTGGTTGTTTTCGTCTTCTGCTTTGATTCGCACTTTTGAGTTCGTGTTTTTGCTGGTTGGGCCCAGTTTTACTTTTGGGCTTTTGTTGGATATTGTTTTTATTTTTTTATGTTTTGGGCCTTCATTGCTGAATTAAAGAGTAAAACTAGGCTTCAAATGGAAATATTGTTTGTTTTTTGTCTTACGAGAAGAAACGTAGACTTTTTTTTTTTCAAAGCGCTATTAAATTAGGTAATTTTTTAAATCTCTTAGACAATTTGAATGCGTTGTTTGATCAAAATATACATTAGGATTGATCAAAGAGAGAAATTGGAGATGCGATAAGAAATTTTCATTAAATTAAATACTTTGATGTTGATGAAGCACAAACTAATGAATCGAAAGGAACAATATATAGAGTTATAGAATAATAAATCTAATGAGTTGTGAATATTTCTTTAGAAGAGTTGACATAATATAAGAAAATAATGCATAATAAGGTATTTGATTACGATTATCATCAGAACGAATTACATAATAGTAGTATTCTTCTTTTGTTTATCAAATTTCTCTCATAATAAAATTACTTTTTATAATTTGATTTTAAATTTTTAATATGTTTTTAGTTGTCTCTCTATGTATTAGTTTAATGATAAGAATTTGACATTACCAACTTCAAATGACAAGATTCAAATCTGGTTATAAGATCATCATCTCAAAAGTTCGTATAGAATCAATATCTCTAGAGCTTTATAGTAGTGTATAGATTATTTTAGACTGATTTATATAGATGAAGTTTGACTTTGCAATGATACACGGCATTTGCAGCCATATCTATAACCACAATAGAGTTTAATTTCTTTTTAGTGATAGTTTGTCCTATATACAACAACTAAGAAGAATGGTCACCATTTCTATTTCATACGGATTTCGTACTGTCCATAGGACAGATAGATTCTCTTGGCTTTCATTCTGGAGGAGAGGTCCTCTGTTATCACCAGTTTGAAAGCCATTTGTTTTTTCTTTGCATGAGATTTCTCAATCATAGTTGAAAGAAACTTTGGCAACATGCACAATACAATGCTTATAATTTGATATTGTCCTCAAACTTCATAGTAGAGAAGATCACGAGGTGTCTGTTAAACTTTAAGAGATAAAATTTAAATATATCTGAAGAGTGATATTTAATTGCGATAAAAGTAATACTATGAAATATGACATTCATAAAAATAAAAAATAAAAACAAGAGAGAAAAGCTTAAAACTCTTTCTTATTGATGAAAATAAAAATATTACAAATAACGAAATAGTTATATCCATCTTTTATGTAGACTAACTAATATGTAATTAAGTAACTATCTTATAATCTATAATATTTTATATTTCTAAAGTAATGATCAATATGTTAATCTATTTCGGTTAAAATAGTAATATTGATTAATATAATATTTACATATATGTTATATTTTTCTATATAAGTAATACTCCGTACTATTTAGAAATAGAGCAAGTGTCCACTACATAATAGACTTTTTTAACAGTAAAGACACCTAAAGATCAAATATAAATCTATCTAAAAAAATTCAATGTAAATCAATCTTGTTTAATTATGTGCACATCATCTATAACAAGCTATTTTAGACAATTAGTTGGTTGATATCAATTATTTCTTGGTGTAATGCATTTGTTATTGTCAATAGGTTGAAGTCTCATTTAGGGATTGGCATTAGACTCATATTCAGTGGGTATCTGCACGAAAAAATCCCACAATGGGTAGGATAAAACTCGCATAATGGATATGGGCATGGAGACATGTAATTACCCGCAAATTAAAGCGGGTACGGGTAATTATAGTACCCACTCCGCCCTGCACCTGCACTTAATATATATATTATTTATTTATTATTATATTAGTGTTTAGTTATTAATTAATTATTTTTTTTAGTTTTATATCTTATTAATTATTGGACCATTACAATATTTATAATTAAAACATATACGTTTGCAATTTTTTAAGATCTGATTATGATAATTAGGTAAATAATTGTAATTTTTATAATAAATAGTTATATCTTATTAATCGTGACTTTATAATTATACTTTGCAACTTTTGTATCAATTATCTCAGATAAGTTGTCGTATGATTTGCCAACTTCACAAATATTATTAGAAATATTTACATATGTATTGTACGAATGTTCTTTGAAATATTTTGAATTAGAAATATTTTGTTTATAATATTCTTATGATTGAATTTAAGAATTTTTGATAATTTTTTAAATTTAAGTACAACAATATATTTATTTATAGTTAAAGTGTAAATAAGGGTATGAGTACATGCACTTAAGTCTCAGAGGGTCATGTATTAAAGTTGATACCCAAACAGTACAATATGTATGAGTATTTTTTCTAAATAAGCGGTATGGGAACGGATTCTATAATTTTCGTACTCATTGTCGTACCTAATTATTTAACTATGTGTTATTTTTTTGATGAGTTAACAATGTGTTGATAAAGAAGATGAGTAAATATTTAACTTGTATTGTGCTATCTTTTTAAAATTTAAGTCTTGTAGTATTGTATTTTATATTATTCTTAAAGATTATTATAATGTGTGACATTATATATTTCAAGATATCTTTTATATAAATTTGTTGATTTTTATTTGCATAAAAATAATCAAATATCGAGGCTCTTGAAAGAGAAAATTAAGGACAAAATATCGAAACAAACACAAATTATTTTTAAAAAACTATGAATAAAAGACAATATTTGAAGTGAAGAGATTATGTTCACACATTATTTATTTATAGTTCATTAAATGCAAAGAAATAACTAGGCATATATATTACCATATTCCAAGCAGAATGACACTTATTTGATGGTTCTTATCTCTATACCAAGTAGATATTATCAATGCATCACTTCCTAATGGTAGTCTACTTGATGTTTTGATCTTTTGTGTATATGTATTGGCCAAAGTTTTAGATTAAAAAGATACTACTTTATTTAAATCAAACATCTGAATAATCATGAAAATTCGGCAAATTAATTCTTAGTTAACTACTGTAAAAGAATATAATTAGGTAAACAATAATTAAGAATACGAATATAGAGATATATTTACCATAAAAATATACATATTATTATTTTATTATTATTATAATTTATTATAACATGATACACGTAATAAATGTTTGTTATTAATATATATTATATTAATATTTTTTTTTAATATATCAATATAAAAGAAGACATTTATAGTTATCAATTTATAAATTTTTTTCAGACTACAATTTTTAACATCAGTTTTGCTAAATGAGTCACACAAATAATTGAAACATACTATAGACTTATATATAAAAAAATATTTTATAATTTATTAATGAGCTAATTTAGTATTCTTTTTGCACGTGTGGTGTTTTGATTTGGACATGCTTGGTTTATTGGGAACTAAGTGAGTGACTGCATACGAGATAGAAGTATTGTTAACCAATGATGTTCAGACTCAGAGAGTAAAGAGGATTGGTGAAATATTTTGTTTTAGAGTTACAGGATTAGAATAGAATAATAGTTATTATTGCACGAAAAGAACTAATTCAAAATTGATTATTTTTTTTATATCACGAACATAATGAAAATGATTATAATATATTTTATTTTTCACCACTATAATTTTTAATATTGTTTTATTTAGAATGATCACTAAAAAAAATTGTTTGAGATTATAATACCATTTATACACAGGCAAATATATTTTTATCAATCAATACCTAAATTTAATTTTTTTATCTTCTCGATAAAAGTAAAAATGAAAATATTTATAATCTATTAATTTATAATTTTATTATAAAATAATCTTCAAAATATTAATCATTTGATAAATTAATATTTATTTTTAATATGAAAATATGCTAGCTATATTATTTCATTTCAATTTTTTATATTGTTTTTCCTAAGATAAATCAATAAAAAGTCGTTGGAACATATAATTTATATTAATATAATATTTGTGATTAATTAATTAATAATTTATTATTATTTAATATCCTCTAAATAAAATTGAAAATAATTATATGATATTTAATTATAATTATTAAAATTAACATTAAATATAAAGGCAGATTAACTTTAATGCAAATTTCGTTATCGTGTGATAGCCCGTATAGGATAGTTTAAAAGAAAAAAAACAGTAAAGTGGCATTTTTTGTTACACAATATAAGTATGGTGAGAGACATAACGATGATACTATAGACTGATTTCTAATAATATTCTGAGGCATTATCCATCTCCATCAAATCCACATTCTTCTTGAGGTATGCGTCTGCATTGAAGCTTTAGTCTACTCAACTCATTGAAATGCGTCTCCAAGATAATTTTAGACTATCAGTCAATCTCGAATATTTAATTTTTAAACTATAAGTTTTTGGACTGCGCTCATTAAAGAAAATATTAAGGTGAAGTTTCATATGAAATCTTTTGTCTTTCCAAATTACAAGCTATATTACGTCTCTAAAGTTAAAGAAAATAAAATTGCAAACACATAATATAACATATTTTGGTTAACAATTGCTACAAAGCTTGTGTTGTTTTGTGTTAGAATGAAAGTAATAAATTACATTTAAATACTAAAGTTAAAATTACAACAACTTAGATTTAGTTTTACAACTCTGATATATGCAATCTATAATATAGATTAAATATACTATATAGCAACAGCATTAGTATTTTACATATTATGTATATATAAATTTAAGTATGTGTGTTATATAAGTTAAAAAACTATTTAACCTTGTGACAATTCTGGTCCCAAAAAGAACCTCATGACAGATTTTTTAATAAAGACTTTTAGATTTTGATTTATGCTTCTTGAAATATAATATTTTTCCAACTCGGTGTTTGTTGAAATTTTCCCTGCTAGGAAACAGTTTAGACCTACTAACATTTCATGAAAAAATGCCTTCTGAATCATGTGCCCATTATTTATCAAATTGATTGTGACATTGGTTGTTTGCCATCAGTTTAATTGTAATTGAAGATTTAATTTAAAGTGGCAATAATCAGTCACAGGAACACCTCCCAAATTACTGCTGCTTTGAATGATCGATTGATGACATTTTTTTTTACTATAAAGTTTACACCCGTGACTCATCGTATTATAATTAGTTGTTATGTGATCGAATCAGAAAGCACATGTGTCCGAATGGAAATTAGTGGTGATCAATATGTACAATTTATTTGTTATCCCTAACTACTATTGATAACTATTCATTTTCCAACCCCACAAACAATTTGTCCTTTGCTCGTGACAGGAACTAAACATAGAAACAAAACTAGGCAAAACCCAAACACAAAAATACATAGTATTCAAAACAGGCCTCATGTGATGTGCCTCGAGTTTATTGTACATTTTATATCCTCTCTAAAGGAATTACACACTTATCCATTTTCCCTTACATTCTAGTGTTTGTTACCGAATCACCATAATTTTAGTTTGCGGATCTGGATTACACACAGTATAGTACTGGTTTAGATCGTTACATCTAAATTGACAGTCAACAATATAAATTGCTTATAGCGTGAAACTATGTGTGGTATCTGATTTCTTTTATTATTATATTTAGAGAATTACGCAAGTTAGGTTGAGTCAGTTTTGACAAAATCTGATATCATTGATTATCTTTGGTTGAATTGAGTTTTACATTTGTATTTTTTTATTAACCCGAATGGAACCAATCCGAGAATGGATTGGGTTGGTGGATTAACCTGTTTTTTATTTTATGGGAGAAATATAAATAACAACATTGAATAAAAATATATTTGATATTTGAATGTCTCAAAAATCATAAAATTTTAATCACAAGATTCACCGTATTTTAGTTTAATAAGCTACCATAATTTTTTAATAGTTGTTTTTATTTGTTTATTTTTAGAGAAAAGTATTAAAAGAAAGTATTTAATAGATTCTTAAATGTAAAAAATTTTAAAATTAGTTCTCATATTTATATCTGAATTTTTAGAATATTAATCGATTTGATATTAATACTTACGATGTGAATGTCTATTAATCTAAACAATAATTGATTAATCTGAATATTATGTTTCATATTTGAATATACCGTAAATTTATTTATCATTTTATCTAAATAAAAAAGACTATAACAAAATGTAATATTTAAATAAATAGTATTTAACTCAAACGAAGCTTTCTACGCCACAATTTTTTTTTATAAAGTTTCTTCACAATCGTATTTTAATTTTCTCAACATTTTATTACATAAAATTCAATTTATCATAAAAATCAATATACTTAATAACTATTTTTTTTTTAAATGTATCTTGCCCGAATGACATAGATAGTTTAGGGAAAAATACTCTACACATCTTACTTTGATAAAAAAAAAATAAAATTATCTAGAACAGAAGACAGAAGTGGGCGTTGGTGCGACCTTAAGAAGTCTATAAT
>PGTU02007153.1:0-33310 GCA_002896215.2 Cicer echinospermum
TTCCTTGTTCTTGTTCCCCTTGTCACTTACCTAGTCTTTGATCAAGTTTTTCTTGACATTTGAATTTGGAGTCTTTAAGCCGTCTTTTGTCCATATTTGAACTCTTTGATCTTTGCGATCAAATATCCTTTTTGAGTCTGGATTATGTACTGTTCCCGCCATGATACTTGTTAGATATGAGGATCTTTCCAGAGCAGATTCTTTGTTTAACATGTAGATAAACGTTGAACAACATGCTGTGATAGATAATTCGTGAAGCTGAAGATCATTCTCTGTTTATGATGCATAATGATCTTGTTGTTGTCTTTTCTTGTATTTGCTTGATTCTGCTCTTAATTAAAACCACTCAAGAACACAAGTAAAATTAACATTAACATTTAGAATCATAATTAACATTCTTAATTAACCTTTGTTTATTTTCATCAAAACTTTTAAAATAGAGAGAGTTTGTCTCAACAATCTCCCCCTTTTTGATGATGACAAACATGTTAATTTAGATTTTAATTTGATTCTATTATAAAGAGCTGTAACAGCTCCCCCTCAATTTGTGCATTTGTTAATTCAACATAAAATAAATTTTTTAAAATGCAATCAGAAAGAGTTTCATTTAAGATAACAAAAGTTCATTAATTTTGGCAAAGATACAATAAAAGAGGCATAACAACAACAAGAGAGCAGTAACAGAATAAAAGAAAATCTAAACTTAATTCTCCCCCTTTGTCATCCAAAAAGACACAAGGGATAGACCTAAGATGCTAGGGAGGGAGAAGATCCTTCGGAGGAGGAGGATTTTCCAGCAGGAGGGATCTGAGAGGGAGGAGGCACCGGATGAGGAGGCGGAGGTGGAATTCCCAGCTTGGGAGCAAGATGATCAGCCATCCAAGTTCTGAGTAGAGCAGTCTCTTGATCATGCTGAATTTGTCTTGTGATGATGATCTGGAGAGCGGCCATGATATCAGAGTTTGAGGGTGCAACTAAGGTGTCAGTGGAGGAATGTGAGCGGAGGGGTTGAGAAGAGGCAGCGACAACTGTGTTGGAGGGAATAGGCATGGCAGATAAGGATGGGAGAGAGGCAAAAGAAGATGAAATGGATGGTAGAGGGCCAACAGATGAGGTAGAGTGGTCAGCAGGAGTGAGAAAGTTCAAAAACTGACTTATTCCAAAAATGGAAGAACTGGTTTTCTGTGGTGAAACAAATAGTGGAGACATGGTGGACAGAAGAGGATTAGATAAGAGAGTACTAAAGTCATGTGTAGGGCAGTGAGGTGGTTGAGAAAAAGGGAATATGTGAAGGGATAGCGCCAGATGTTTGAGCGAAAGAGTGGGATGTGATGGGATATGTTCTGGAGAACGTTCTGGAGAGGGTGGAGAACGTTTCTGGTGTAGGAGTTTTGTTTGAGATTTCCTTGGGATTAGTAGAAGGAGAAGAAAGAGAAACAAAATTTCTGGAAGGTCGTCTTCCGGCTGATCTCTCCTTTTGAGAGAGATGGGACATGATGGAAGAGTAGTTGTTGGAGCAGAGGCGGTGTTTCGCATATGAGATAAATTTTTGATGGAAAACTTGGAAATTTTGATCAAGGATTTTTCAGATGCAAGAGATACTCCAAAATGCCTGAAGATTTTAGTCAGGACCATGCCATAAGGCACAGTATTCTTTTTGTAATCTTTTTGGGCTGCACAGATCATGTGCTGGAGAATAACATGAGGTAAGTTCAATCTCTTGCAGTTTAACAGATGATAGATGAGCAGGGCGTCATTATCAGAAACGTACTCATGACTTCCACAGTGTGGAAGTAGAGTATGTTGACACATATTGTTGAAGACTTTAGGAAGAGGCTTTAAGTAAGTGGCTAAATAACGTGTGGAGTTTTCTTCAAAAAGCTCAGCCTGCACATCTGTCTTTCTAAGACCCAGAGCTGCATACCAGTTGTCACCATAGACAGATGGCCCTTCTGTTGGAAGCTGGAGAATGTTGGCCAAAATGTCTGGAGTCAATCTGATTTCTACTCCTTTTATTTTTGAGATAAAAAGAGATTTGTCAGCAAAGGTTTTGGCGTTGCAATAGAAGGCACGAACGACTTCTGGGAAAAAGGATTCAGAGATCTTTAAGAAGGAGGTCCATCCAAGAGCATCCGTATGGTGCTGAACAGCATTGCCATTCACAACCAGATTATCAAAAACAAAAATTCTTCCTATCCCAACTGGGCGTTGAGCCCATTTTTCATTGAAGAGTTTTGATTTTGCAAGGGAGATTAGAGGAGGAGCATTCTGTTTTGGGTTTCTTAGTTTGGGGGAGATGGTTCAGAATCAGAGGATGTGGATATAGGGGAAGATCGTTTGGAAGTCTTTTGTGGAGAAGATTTTGGTGGAGGGGCAGTTGGAGAATGTTCTTGTGATGGTGAACGTTCTTGTGGAGGAGCAGTTGGAGAACGTTCTTGTTCTGGAGAGAAATTGGTTTTTGACTGTTTTTTAGGTTTTGTTTTGGGGCAAGCGTTTTCTTTCTTTGAGGATTTGGGAGATTTTTTCGAGCAAGAAACTGAGCAATAGTGATTGTGTTTTTGGTTCTCATGGGTTTAGATGGAGGTTTTGGTTGAGAGAGTGGTTCTTTTTGGTTTGGAGAAGGAGAAACAATGTCATTTAACGATCTCCGTTTTTGATGAGGAGGAGTTGCGTGTGAAGTTTCAGAAGAGAAAGCCGATTTTGAGGGTGTCGAAGGGTTAGTAGTCGTTGGTGGATTTTGTGGTGGAGGTGTTGGTATTGTAGGCATCGGGTGTCTTTGTGGTTCAGATTGTGTTGGAGATTTTTCTACCGGAGGACACGATTCAGAAGAGTCATCACTCTCAGAGTCTGAAATGATGAAGTAGAAAGGTTTAGGGTTTATGGACTTTGATGTACCAATGCCAGACTGGACACGCATGGAGCGGCGTGGAGGGGTGATTCTGGTGCGAAGATGGGGAGGCACTTGAGCGTAGTTTGGTGTAGGTCGAGTGTATAGTGGGTGAAGAAAGGTAGACATAGGCATGAGGTTTAGAACTTCTTGACTGTTTTGAGGAGATGGAGAGGCGGAAGATGAGTGTGGTGGTGAAGGCGAGGTGGTGGAGAGGGAGAACGCTCTCTGGATTGGTATGAGGACGATGAAGAGGGTGGTGTACAGATAGAGGCATTTTTTCGTGCAGCCTGTTTGGTTCGAGCCATTTTTGTTTTTCTGGGAGGAAGATGATGAAGAAGATGAACAGTGAATGTGATATAGATAAAGAGAGATGATTCCAGCTTTTGGGGAAAAGGAGGTGGGAAGAGGAGCAGTTTCCTGACTTGAGTGGATAGAGAGAAAAAGGTGGAGTAATGATGAGTTTGTACCTAGGAAAATGGGAAAAGCATTTTGGGGGATTGGAGAGAGTATGTGTCAGCATGCTAACACCAGACACAAGGGCACGTGTAATAAATAACAAGATTTCCCTTTTTACTTTTGAGAGGGAAAAACAGACTGTTGCTTTTTCCAGAACGAAGAATGATGAATCGCGAAACGGAGACTGATAAACGATCTCCGTTTTCTGCAGAAGCAGATTTCAACCAGAATTTTCTGGATTTTTCATGATTCTCAGTTTTTCCTTGATTGAATTAAAACTATCCTCCACAAGAGGCTTAGTGAAAATGTCAGCAAGTTGATTTTGAGTATCAACGAAGATTAATTCAACGTCTTTCTTATTGACATGATCACGAATGAAATGATGTTTTATTTCAATATGCTTTGATCTAGAATGCTGAATAGGATTTTTAGACAGATTAATAGCACTTGTATTATCACAATAAATTGGAATATTGGAATAGCTTACAGAGTAATCTTGAAGTTGGTTCTTGATCCACAAAACTTGTGAACAGCAGTTTGCAGCTGACACATATTCAGCCTCAGTTGTCGATAGTGCTATGGTGTTCTGTTTTCTGCATGACCAACTGATTAATGCTTCACCTAGGAACTGACATGCTCCACTTGTGCTTTTTCTTTCAACTTTGTCTCCAGCATAATCAGCATCACAGTATGCTATAATATCAAAATAGGAACCTTTTCTATACCAAAGACCAAGATTAGTTGTTCCAACGAGATATCTAAATATGCGTTTAACAGCAGTTAAGTGGGATTCTTTTGGCGCTGATTGAAATCGAGCACATAATCCTACTGCAAACACAATATCTGGTCTGCTAGCAGTTAGATATATAGCAGAGAACCGATCATTCCACGATATTCTTTTTCAGAGACAGATTTGCCATTTTCATCTTTTTCTAAGGAAGTGGATGGATGCATGGGAGTTGTCATAATTTTTGACTCATTCATTTTATATTTGATCAACATATCTTTGATATATTTTTCTTGACAAACAAAAATGCCTTTTTCGTATTGTTTGATTTGTAAACCAAGAAAATATCTTAATTCCCCCATCATGCTCATTTCAAATTCACTTTGCATAAGTTTTGAGAAATCTTCACATAGTTTTTCATTTGTTGATCCAAAAATGATATCATCCACATATACTTGAACAATGAGTAATTCATTTCCTTCAGTTTTCTTGAATAAAGTAGTATCGATTTTTCCTCTTTGAAAATTGTTCTCGATCAGAAATGAACTCAGTCTTTCGTACCATGCCCTTGGTGCTTGTTTTAAGCCATAAAGAGCTTTGGTAAGTTTGAAAACATGACTTGGTTTTGCTTGGTTTTCAAAACCTGGGGCTGTTTTACATACACTTGTTCATTTTAAAAAACCATTTAAGAAAGCACTTTTCACATCCATTTGAAACAGTTTGATGAGTTTATGAGATGCATATGCAAGAAGTATTCGAATAGCTTCTAACCTTGCAACTGGAGCAAAAGTTTCATCATAGTCTATACCTTCTTGTTGATTGTAGCCTTGAGCTACTAATCTTGCTTTGTTTCTCACGACCTTACCTTCTTCATCAAGCTTGTTTCTGAATACCCATCGAGTGCCAATAACAGTTTGATCTAAAGGATCTGGTACTAGAGTCCAAACTTCATTTTTCTCAAACTGTAGAAGTTCTTCCTTCATGGCGTTAATCCAAGATTGATCAGTAATAGCATCTTTGATTGACTTTGGTTCAATCTGAGATATCATTGCCATGCTGTCGTCATCATTTTTGAATGATCTTCTGGTTCGGATTCCATCAGCTGTGTCTCCAATGATCTGAGTTTGAGGATGATCTCCAATGGTTTTCCAGCTTTTTGGTGGAGAATGAAACGAAGATTGTTTATCAATCTCTGTTTTCTGCAGACTTGTTTCCTGCTGTGTTTCATTTTGAGTTTCTTCTTCCTCATCCTTTTTACTTATATCTAGATCAGCAAACTCATCAAACAATATATGCATACTAATTTCAACGACATTAGTTCTTAAATTGAACACTCTATAACCTTTAGATTCGGTTGAGTATCCAAGAAAGATCGCTTTATCAGATTTTGCATCAAATTTTCCAATAGGATCTTTGTTGTTTAGTATGTAACAGTAACAACCAAAAATATGAAAGTAAGAAATGTTTGGTTTTCTGTTTTTCCAGATTTCGTACGGAGTTTTGTTGATGATTTTTCTGATAGATACACGATTCAAGATATAGCAAGAAGTGTTTATGGCTTATGCCCAAAAATAACTTTCAACATTTGATTCTTCTAAAATAGTTCTTGTCATTTCTTGTAGTGTTCTATTCTTTCTTTCAACAACTCCATTTTGTTGTGGAGTTCTTGCACATGAAAGATTGTGAGATATACCAAGTTCATCAAAAAAGCTTTTGAATGAGGCATTTATGAATTCTCCTCCATGATCACTCCTTACAGAGATGATGCTGGAGTCCTTTTCATTCTGCACCTTTTTACAAAATGTTTTAAATGATTCAAATGCATCATCTTTTTGTTTTAGAAATAGAACCCATGTAAATCTTGAGAAATCATCAACAATAACAAAACCATACTTCATTCCTCCTAGACTTGTTGTTTTGACAGGCCCGAATAAATCTATGTGAAGTAGTTCAAGAGTTCTATTTGTTGATACAAAATCTTTTGTATGAAAGCTGCTCTTGACTTGCTTACCTTTTGCACAAGCTTCACAGATTTTGTCTTTCTCAAAATTAAGTTTTGGTAAACCTCTAACAAGATCAAGTTTGGAGATTTTTGAAATAGTTTTCATGCTGATATGTCCAGCCCTTTTATGCCAGATCCATTTATCTTTATTGATTGATATAAAGCATGATTCATCAGGTAATTCATCCCAAATATATCACATATAAATTTTTCTTTCGCTTACCAGAGAACATAATTTTTCCAGTTCTGGCCATCTTGATTTCACATACCTTTGGCTTGAAAGTGACTTCGCATCCATTGTCGCATAACTGACTTATGCTTAATAAATTGTGTTTCAATCCTTCCACGTATTGGACATCATTTATTTGAGCAGAGTTTGTCTTACCAATTGTTCCAATTCCCTTAATTTGAGCTTGATCATCATTTCCAAATGTGACCGAACCACCATCCTTCTTGCTGAAGGTTATGAAACAATTTCTATCTCCTGTCATGTGCCTTGAACATCCACTGTCCAAGAACCAAGGCTTTCTCTTTGTATTTTGAAAACCAACCTGCAGGTGATATCATTTCAGTTTTAGGTACCCACTTTGTTTTGGGTCCTTGAGAGTTAGTTTTTAAGTGGTATATCATTCTTGTTTTGGAAACAGCTGTGTTGTTTGTTGATTTTGAAATGGGTTTAGCAATATATGATTTAGGAGAGTTGAACTTTGGTTTAACAGATTTTTTGAAACGTTCAACTTGTAACTTTGAACTTTCTCCGTTTGGGGAACAAACTGGAGAACATTCTCCGTTTTGCTGTTTTTTTGAAACAATCTTGACAGGATGATTCTCATGTTTAAAAAGCTTCTTCTTTTCGATTTTTTCATCCCTTTTCCTGAAGTAGCATGCAAACTCTAGATGTCCAAGTTTTCTACAGTATGAGCATCTAGTCTTGCATTTTTCTTCCTTTCTTTCTGGGACAAAGAAGTTTTCATAAAGTTTGGTTTTTTGAGTTTGATTGAAACCAAGACCAGCTTTATCAAAAATTCCTATTTGAGATCCCATGATGTTATGAAAAGTTTCAGTGGCTTTAATGAAGTTCACTAAATCAGTTTTGAGAAGTTCGTTTTCATTTTTGAGTTGAACGTTCTCCGTTTGTAGCGCAGAATGTTCTTGACATTCTTCACTTTCAAAAACTCTTGTTTCTTTCAATTCTTGAATCATCTTTTTTAACAAATTATTTTCAGTTTGATTTCTTTCCTTCTCTTCTTTCTCTTTATAAAACTGTTCTTTCAGAGAACTACATTTTTGAATAAGGAGATTTGATTCATTTAGCAAGTTATCAAATTCATTTCCCATTTGTTGACATAAATGACATGGTTCAGAATTCATTACCTCATCTTCCTCTGTTTTTGCCATCAAGCATATGTTGGCTTCTTCTTCCTCTTCTTCTGTTTCTGATTCCTCTGAATCATCTCATGTTGCCATCATTGATTTCTTTTTGAAGGGAAATCGTTTTGGTGGATTTTTGTTTGATGGACATTCTGCCTTGTAATGTCCCAATTTGTTGCATCCAAAGCATGTGACTTGACTCTTGTCAATCTCTGTTTTAGGATTTCTGTTTTGAAATCCCTTTTTGATTTGATCTCTTCTTTCTCATCATTCTTTGAATTCTTCTAGTGAGAAGCGCGATTTCATCAACATCTCCTTGTTCATTCTCTTCTGATTCCTCTTCAACTGGAACTGTGATTTTTCTTGAGAGACTTTCAGTGCTATTGCCTTTCCTTTCTTGACTGGTTTGTCTTCTTGCAATACTATCTCATGAGCTCTTAGAGTTCCAATTAGTTCTTCCAGAGGCAGTGACTCAAGGTTCTTGGCTTGGCTTATAGCTGTCACCATTGGTCTCCAAATGATTGGGAGACACCTCATGATTTTTCTTACTCTTTCTTGCACAGTATAGGCTTTGCCAAGAGAACGCATTTCATTTACTATTGTGGTGAATCTTGAGTACATTTCATCAATGGTTTCTCCTTCTTGCATTTCAAACAGTTCGAATTTCCTTATACCAATGTCTATTCTTGTTTCTTTGACATGGCTTGTTCCTTCATGATGAGTTTGCAATGTATCCCAGACTTCTTTTGCAGTTGTGCATTCATCTACCCTTGCACTTTCTTCCCTGCTTAAAGCACATGATAAGAATAATTGAGCTTTAGAATTTAGAAGTACCTTAGCTTTATCTTCTGCTGTCCAATTTGCTTCCTTTTTTAGAGCAGAATTCAAGTCATCTTGATCGACCCTTGGTGTGAAATCTCCATCTGTGATGATGCCCCACATTCCTGTGTCCTGAGATTTTAAGAACAACTGCATTTTGTTTTTCCAAAAATAATAGTCTGATCCATCAAAGAATGGAGGTCGATTTGAGGATCCTCCTTCAACAATGTATTTTGCTTTCGACATTCTTCTAGATCTATTCTCTAACACTTGTTAGGTGTTTTTGAACTTTTTAGAGACCGAGCTCTGATGCCAATTGAAGTAACAATGTCGATTTACAAGAAAGGGGGGTTTGAATTGTAAATGCACCTTTTAAAAATTCCTGTTAAAACTTAAGAAAATAACTCAAGAATGATCTTGGTTATGAAACAGAAAACGGAGAACGTTCTTGGTTTATGTTATAAAACAGAGAACGTTCTTTAATTAGCAGAAAATTAGTTTATATTTTATCTCAAATGATTAATGCAGTATAATAAAGAAGGAGAAAGGAAATAGAATACCACACAAAGATTTATCCTGGTTCACCCAACGTGGGTTACGTCCAGTCCTCACACTGTGAGATTTTCCACTAAGTGTTTAAAATGAAGAACCTTCTTAATCTTACAACACCTAGAATAAATCAACCTTGATCTATTTCTTTTCTTTATTACTTTCCACCCAGAAAGCAATCACAACTCCTATCTAACCTTGATAGGAAGCAATCTTAAACAAACTATAAAGAAACTCTTATAGTTTGAGTTTTTACAAATGATTGAATTTGACAGAATCTGATATTGCTCAACTCTTGTTTGAGAATAGATTCTTTACAGAGTATCTAATGACAATTTCGCAACTGATATATGAATGAGCAGCAGTGGCTGTTTCGCGAATTTGCAGAAAGTAATGTTTCCTCTGTTTTGCAGAATTTCAAGCTTAAGTGTGATTGTATAATAATGATTACTTGGCACTTGAATTTCTTGCTTAGAACTGAGATAATGGCCTTCTATTTATAGGCTGGAGATGTACGAAATAGCTGTTGGAGAGGCCATGCTTTTTTGACTAAAACATTATTTTTAGAATAAAAATAATGCTGCTTTGAAAACAGCTTTTTTGACTTTTGATGTTTTAGCATTGAAAGCATTTCTGTCCTTTCTTTGACATTTCTTCATTGATCTTGGATGGTACATTATCTGTCTTGAGTCTTGAGTGTAGCTAGAGGAGGTTGGAGAAGATTTGAATCGAATTGCAGACTGAAACAGAGAGGATGCAAGGCTGCTGTTGATGTGCAGAAAACGGAGAATGATTAACGTTCTTGGTTTTATCAGTTTGAACGTTCTTGAGCTTCAATGATCATTCTGGAGTTCCCGTTTTGAATGTTCTGTATTTCCTTTGTTCTTGTCTTGTCATATACCTAGTTTGATCAAGTTTTCTTGACATTTGAATTTTGGAGTTCTTTAAGCCGTCATGACTTTTGTCCATGTTTGAACTCTTTGATCTTTGCGATCAAATATCCTTTTTGAGTCTGGAT
The DNA here is from genome assembly GCA_002896215.2 of Cicer echinospermum. Classification (NCBI taxonomy): domain Eukaryota; kingdom Viridiplantae; phylum Streptophyta; class Magnoliopsida; order Fabales; family Fabaceae; genus Cicer; species Cicer echinospermum. Next base: position 9,833 of record PGTU02007153.1, read on the forward strand.
TATTTGTACTTGTTCCTTGCCATGTACTTGTTAGATATGAATGATTTCCAGAGCAGATTCTTTGTTTAACGATGTAGATAAACTTTGAACAACATGTTGTGATAGATAATTCGGTGAAGCTGAAGATCATTCTCTGTTTATGATGCAGAATGATCTTGTTGTTGTCTTTTCTTGTATTTGCTTGATTCTGCTCTTAATTAAAACCACTCAAGAACACAAGTTAAATTAACATAACATTTAGAATCATAATTAACATTCTTAATTAACCTTTGTTTATTTTCATCAAAACTTTTAAAATAGAGAGTTTGTCTCAACATAAACTTTTCAAGAACACAAAATTTGGTGATATATTTCTTCTTTCTTTATAATTACCCTAATTTGCATTTTACAAAATTCATTAATTGACATTCTAAAAAAAATCATTATTTCTTTTAGCCATAAATGACATTCTAGAAAATCCATTCTTTATTTTAGTCTTAATTGATATTCTACAAAATTAATTAATTATTTAGCTTTAATAGACATTCTATCTTAGATCCGTAAAGAAATGAATGATTAAGCAAAATTCAAATTTTTTAGCTTCATTGGCATTTTGGCTTCTATAAAAAAATATATTAGATGATGTAGTACCTCAATTTTGTCATACCAATTCAAAATAATTCCAAAAAAAAAAAAAAAACATTTTGCACTTATTATTAAGTCTAAAAATTGTTGATTTATAAATTTAGTGCAATTGACCGACATGTTCCTACAAATTAGGAATCGTCTCTCCCCCTTTCTTAAGCACACTTTTATTTCAAAATTACATTTATTAAAAAAAAATGATATTCATATTTTATAATAAAAAGAAATAAATATATTTAAGTTAATATTATTTTTGCACAATTAATTACAGACAACCGTTTTTTTTAAGAATGTTGTAGGGTGTTAATACCTTATCATCGTATAATCAACATCCGAATCCAAAATTTGGTTTCAAATACCATTTTTTTTTTTGTTCTTTTTTTAAGGGCTTATCAATTTTTCTCTATTTTAAACAAAACTTTGGTGGCAATTTCATTGAATTCTAGAAACACTCGAAATTTTAGGCCGTGACAGATGGTTAAGCACAATTCTATTTTTTCTCGCCTTAATTAACATTTCATATTCTATCAATATTAGTTTCTATTTATAATATGACTGTTCAAACACATAAATTATATTTTTTGCTGATGTATTTTCGGCAATATAAATTCTTTTTAGCCGATGACTTTTCCAGCATTTCTTTCTTGCAGTTTTTCAAACTCGAAGTGTATTAAACACGTTCTAGTTGGAAGGGATGTAAGATATCTTCATATATTAGATATTTTATTTGATTAGTTAGTTAAATTGATTAATTAATTACACTAGCTAGTTAGTTATTCTACATTAATTAATTGATTATCTAATTAATTATATAAGTGTACGTAATCATTGATGTAATTTATTATCTCATTTTATTAATAATATTTAATTTACTTTTATCTATTTCTCTTTTATCAATAATTTAAATAAAAAATCGTATTAATTGTTTGTGAGTTGCAGTTCCATTTGTGTCAGGGAGAAGGTAGAACATTTCAATACCCTACAATAGATTTTGGCTATGATGTCTTCAACCTCAATCTCAATCTCAACCTCAACTTCAGACATAATTTCATATCCTTTCAAATTTCAATTGTTTTTGTATCTTCATATCGTACAATAATTATGTTGTTTATATGAAAAATGATATCAAGTATAAATTATTTTTCTAGTAATTTTGATCTTAGATATGATTTATAGTATATATATAAATATAATTCTAAAATTGCAGCATTATTTTCTTTTCAGATTGAAATAATAACTTTATAATTTTTCATAAAAACAATTAAAATAAATGAGTTGATTTTTTCCATACAAACTTGTATTATATCTTGTTTTTGTTAAGTTAATATATATAATTAGGTCATTGTCTCCCACATCAATAAAATAATAAAGATCTTAAATTTCAATTTCAAAATTCCATATCAATCATTAACAACGTTTTGAACTATTTTTAAATACTAGTCTAGAATATGGTACGTCATATAGTTTATGTAGTACATCATGTGTATGTCTGGTTCTACGATAAAGATAATTAAATTGATAGATTGATTTTGACAAAATCGATTTTTGATAAAATTAATTTGAATGTAACTTGATTTATGTTTATATGTATGAATTCACATAAAAGTCATTTTTTTAAATCAATTTTTGTTTGGAAAAATCAAATCAAAATTGTTTTTAAATGTGTATAAGATTTTTGGCATTGAACTTTTTATTTTCGGTTAAAATTCTAGTATGATAATATAGTATGTTATTATAGTTATTGTGTTTAATATATTTAAATAATTTTTATTAGTAATTTTATTTTCTTCTATAAGTTAGTTTGTGATACCACTTTTACAGAGGTGATTTATTAGTGTTTGGTTTGAAACCATTAGATGATGATTTTTGTTCTCTACTAATAATAGGAAAACTTTTGGTTGTATGTATTATTATTTTATATAGTGAAATTATTTATTTGTTCTAGATGCCTCGTGATTTTTACGTTAAAAATTGTGGTGTCTGATTTATACTTTTTTTTCCCCTTTTATTATCATTATTATTGGTATTGATTGCGATCGGTAATTTCTGAGTTTAGGTTCCACAAAAATATTAATTTTAACAAGTTTTTGTTGTGCGTTATAATCACAACAATAGACATTAAAGCTTCAGCTCTCTTGTGGTAATGTTTTGTGATGAATTATGGAAGTTAATACACCTCGTTGAGGACCTTGAATGAGTCAAATTATGTTATCTGAAAATATAAATTGGATTATCTACTTTATGTGAAGAATTTTCACTAACTTGTGTTTGATGTAGAGAAACCAACTAATAACATTATTGATTAACAGACTTTACTACACAGACAGGTAAGTGGATTCATTCTTGAATTGGTTGATGATAACATGTAGAACCACATTACTAGGGAGACAAAAGCTAAATCATCATGAGATAGGCTCGAGCAATTGTATGCGAAGCAAATAGGCAATAACAAGATGCATTTGATAAAGAAATTGTTAGCCTTGAAACTTTCAAGAAGAGACTTCAATTGCAAATCATTTGAATACTTTTCAATGAATTATGAATCAATTGTTTACTACGAGTATTAAACTTGATGATGAAATTCAAGGGTTATGTCTTTTTAGTTCATTTCCTGACTCATGGGAAAACTTTCAGAATGTCATTGTGTAATTCTACTCCTAATTTTGTGTTGCAAAAGGATATTGTCAAGAACCATGTTTTGAATGAGGAGATGAAAGGAAAATCCCAAGATTCTCTTTCACAGTCAGATGTATTGGTTTTTGAATAAACAGGGAGAAGTAATAATCGATATTCAAAAAATAGAGACAAAAGCATTAGCAATTCTAGAAACAGGTAAAAAAGTCGTTGAATGCTACAACTGTGACAAAAAAGAGTATATTTAGAAGAATTATTGAGCTTTAAAAAAGGAGAATGAGGAGAAAGGTAAAGGAAAAAAGAAAGTAAATTATGACGGAGAAAATATTAATGTAATATATGATGATGACTTGCTTCTCATTGAAAAGCATGATACAATTAGTATTGTTGATAGTGCATCTAGTTGGATAATCGATAATGGTACTTCAATACATGTCACTTTCAAGGGAGATATTTTTCACTCTTATACGCAAGGTGAATTTGGTGATGAGAAGTTGGCTTATTAAGGTGTGTTAAAGTATGTTGGTCTTAGAGAGGTTGATTTGGAGATAACTAATAGTGTCAAGCTAACTCTCAAAGGTGTAAAACTTGTTATAGACATTCAATTGAGTTTACTTTCAGTTGCTAAACTTTGTGATGAAAATTATGATAGTCAGATCTCACGGGACTCATGGAAACTCACCAAAGGTTCTATTGTAGTACCCCAATTTTGTCCTATAAAATAAAAATAATTTAAATAAAAATAATTTAAATAAAAATAATTTAAATAAAAATTATAAAAAATTGTAGTAGATTTATTATATTACATTTAATATAAATAAATAAAAAACCAACCAAAAAAAGAAATAAAGAAACTTAAAACAAAAGAGTCCCTATTTCTGCTTTTGGGTGTGCTATTTCTTGCTTTGGCGTGTACACTGCCGTCTCCATGTTTCTGCATCCCTCATTTCCTTTCCCACATCCATCTATTCATTCTTTTTTTTATTTTTTTATTTAGTCTAAAATGGTATTAATTTAGCCATTTGAGTACTCAATCAAAAAGACTAACTCCTATTTTCCTTAAATGTATGAGGTTGCTTGATCATGTTGTAAAAGCAGTGTAAAATCCAGAACACACAACCCAATATAAATCAGTATAAATACCCAAACCAGTGTAAAATCCAGAACACACAACCATTCCCTTAAATTGTACCAGTTTGCTTGCTTGATGTAGTTGCCAAACCAGTTTAAAATCCAGAAATTAATTTATACCATGAACACAACCCTTCCGTTTTTGTCTATATATTGAAACAAAAATTCAATAAGTAGAATAAAGAAAAAAATCACAAGATAAAATTGAGGATTTTCCTTTCTTTCTGATTCTGGTTTCCAAAAAACAATAGAAATAGAGTAATAGTAGTAAAAAAAGAAGAATCTGCCGTCATATTTCTTCCCATCAACCCATAACCTTAACCTTAGACATATTCAATCACTAACAAGACGAGAATCACCACACCACCCCGCGCATGGATTTTCTCATTCATTAGGTTTGCTGTTGTATATTATTGAAAAGTGGAATTTTTGTTTTGACGCGTATGAATAGAGTTTTGGTTGAGATTTTTGATGTGTAGTTGGATTAGTTTTGTACTAAATCTGTTTTTGCTTCTGCATTTTGAATCCTTGTTTACCCTGCTAGGCTGGTACGTTGTACACGCTATACACATCTCACGCACGACAACTGTTTGTCTCTATTTTCAGTATTTATTTCATTTAATTATAATAATTCTATTTTAATGATGGACATAATTAAAAGGCGATAAATATCATTTATTTTAAGTTATAGTAGTTTTTTTGTTTGTGCTATTTAGTTTTAAAAATGAATTTTATTTTTTCATTTATTAAATTAAAAAAAAAAAATAGTTTAAAAGAGGGTTACATTTATAATTAGTACTAAAATGTTGTTTTTTATTTATTTAATAGATTAAGTTACAAGTGTATATATTTTTCTTTTCACTATTTTATTTCGAAGAAAAAACGTTTAAACTTATTTAATATTTAGTATCATTCTTTTTCTAAAAAAAATTATAAAATTAAAATTAAAAACAAACAAATATTTCATTAAAAATTAACTAGATGTGACATCTTTTTAATCTTTGAGTTATTAGAACACAAATTGTGACAATTTGATGGTTCTAAATCTCATATTCACAAATAATTTAAAAATGACATTTTAATCCCTATGTTGCACAATACAAATTATATATTTTAATAGCTTTAAAATTTATTTTTATAAATGAATAGATTAAAAATCAACTTTTTTTAAAATTTAATTAGATGTGTTTTTTTTTTAATCTTTGAATTGTTAAGACACAAGTCGTACTATTTGGTCTTCTTGAAACTCTATTTTATAAAAGAATAATAAAATATTCTAAAGAGGGTTAAATTAGATGTGACATCTTTTTACTCCTCGAGTTTTGAGACACGAATTGTACAACTCGATCGTTTTAAAACTCATATTTTAAAACAATTATTCAAATCAAACAAGTTTTTTTTATGTTCGTCAAAATTAACTTTTTTAAGTAACAAAATACAATTTATTTAAAAGCAATCAACACATTCACATTTTTTTACCAAGAACTACGTAGCTTTGATTTCTCCATCGCACCGGGAGATACGTAGGAGCGAGATCACACTCTTGTCAAGCACACTGATAAAAACTTTCTTTTTTGTTCTACTATTTTTTAACACACTCTTATCTCAAAAATCACATTTATAAAAACATTTTATATTCATATTTAAGAGGAATATATATATATATATATATATATATTTAAGTTGATATAATTTTGCACAATTAATTAAAGGTAACCGTGTTTTAACGGATGTCGTATGGTGCTAATACCTTCCCTATGCATAATCGACTCCCGAACTCAAAATCTGGTTTCAAAGACCATTTTTACATTTTTAAGGGTTTTCCAATATTTTCCCTATTTTAAAATAAATTTTGGTAGCGACTCCATTGAATTCGATGAAAACTCGAAATTTTAGGCCGTGACATCTATCAATATCGCTAGAGGTACACAATCTTCTACTCCTTACGTGACATATGTAAAAATAATTAAAGATATTCATCTAGTTGAGTCGGTTGAAAAATTTGGGTTATGACATAAGAAATTATGTCACATGAGTGAGAAAGACATGGTTGAGTTAGCTAAATGAGACGCGTTGTCTAACATTGACACACTTGAAGAAATGTGATCATTGTATTCGTGAAAATAAGAATAAAGTTTCTTTTTAGAGTGTCTCAACTAGAAGATAAATTTTTTTTTTTGATTTGGTGTAGTATGATATATCTGGACCTTTGAAGACAAGAATACTTGGGGACATTGTATATTTTATGACTTTTAATGATAATCATTCAAGAAAGACTTTGGTTTACAAGTTGGAAGAGTAAATATGGTGTTTTAGTGTGTTTAAGAAATTTAAGGTCTAATTTGAATGTCAATATTAGAAGAAGTTGGGGTGATTATTGGAGACTGTTTAATGCTTATTGTAGAGATAAATGAATTAGACATCCAAAGTCACAACAGTTTAATGGTGTTGTTGAGAGGGTGAATACTAACATTAGTTGAAAGAGTTAGATGTTTGGTGTCGCAAACAACGCTTCCTCAGTCGCTTTAGGGTTATGAATTGTGCAGAGTTGTGCATGTCCTTAACCTTTGACCATGTATGTCATTGCAATATGAAGTATCATAGATGATTTGGTTAGATAATAATGTTTCTTATGATTACCTGCATATTTTTGGATTTAAAGCATTGATACATACCCTTAAAGTGGATGTTAAAGGTAGACAATATGTGTTCATTGGTATGGCCTAGTTGGAGTTGAATAGATGTTTTATGATCATGTTATAAAGAAACTTGTTAGAAGTTGTGTTGTTGAGTTCACAAAAAACTAATAGTTGAAAGACGTTGATAGTGCAAATATCTCACGTGAGCTTAAACAAGAATCTTCATTTTTTTTTTTTGAGATTTCTAATCAGTCAAATAAAGTTAATGGTGATGATCTAACTTCTGATGACAAGAGTCACGGAGAACAAATGTAGTCACATGTTGAACCGAATGCATAGAGAAAAACTATCATAGAAACAAAACTTTCAAAGAAGTACACCGCTGAAAAATAAACTAATGTAAATAATGTTAGAGTATTTGTATTGGTTGAAGATACAAATGAAAATAATATTGTTTTTTTTAGAATACCATAATTAAAGAAGAAGATTGAGATTTCCGATAAAGTTCTTGGAAAGACAATGATTTACTCCTTTTGAATTGTGAGAAAAAAATATATTAAGACAATCTCTTCTCAAATGGGGAGTGTCGAAGCCATGTTAGTGACGAAGGGGATTTAAACTCCTAATTATTAAAAATAATAGTGTTGCAGCACTGTATGAAAAACAGTGAGCGTGCATAAAAATAAAAGGCTTAATTGCACTTTTGGTCCCCCTATTTTATGTGAATCGTGAAAGTAGTCTCCTCATTTTGTTTGTCCCTAGTTTTGGTCCCAAAATAGAATTTGAGTCCAAATCATGATGAGTTGTCATTTTTTTAGCTATTTTTTTAAATTTTGGAACAATATAATAATAATTTTTAAAAATATAAATTGTATTTTTTAATTTAGAATAATATAATAATAACATTTATCATTAAGAAAATAACAATTCATCATGATTTAGACTCAAATTTTGTTTGGGGACTAAAACTGAAGACAAACAAAATGGATGACTACTTTCGCGATTAACCTAAAATAAGAGAACCAAAAGTGCAATTAAGCTAAAATAAAAAGACAAAGTGGTGCACGAGAATTGTTGAGAGAAGATCTTTAGATACGTATATTATTTAGTATGTTATTAACGGTTAGATATTTTAATAATTTTTATTGGTAATTTTTCTTCTTCATTACTCAGGGATGATTTTAGTTCACAAATATTATTAATAAAGTTTGTAGTTGTAACTCAATATTTTATGTAGTAAAATTATTACTTGTCTAAATAATTTGTGATTTTTATATTTGTTGAATTTTCTACATTAAAATTTGTAATATTCAATTTATAATATTTTGCTCTATTGATGTATAATTTTTTTCTTTTATTATTATTATTATTATTATTATTTATTAATATTAATATTAATTGGAATTAATAATTATAAACTTCAAATTTCACATAAAATATTTAATTTTACGAACTTCCGTTATATGGTATGGTCTTAATACAAACTAAACTTATATCACCATTTTTTAATTAATTGAGAGACATTTTATCAAACAATTACAATACAATTATATATGCGGGAGAAAAAACAAAACAATTATGTAAGCACGGGGAGCAAGGAAAAAGAATGAAAATTAGTACAAGTAAATGGTTATGAAGTGAAAATCCATTAAAGAAACAAAGTCAAAATCACACAAATTGTAGTGAGATTTTTTTAAACAACACAAATATTACTTTGATGTTGTTTGAATCCCCATGAACAAATTCTTCCTTCTTGCAATTATATCTTGAGCCCAATTTGCAAATACAAAGGGGATGAGCTATAAATAAACCTTAATAATGATAATAAAGTTTTGATAAATCTAAGTTCTCAAATGTGCACCCACACAAGGAAAATGAAAGAAGGAAATGAGTTGTGTAATTGTGAATCAACAATAGATAATAAATTCATTTAGGTTCAATGGAAATTTGGATACATTTGGGGCCACATGTAAATGACTTTGCAATACATAATAAATTTTAGGACAAAATTAAAATCGGTTTGAAACAACACGAAATGAAAGGTTGAAAACCCGAACATACACGCTATTTGTATCTTCGATTTCACTTTTGGGTGAAAGATAATTGATTTTAAAGGGGTAGTTTAATTTTAACACATTTAAATTTATTGGAGTAAAATTGATTATGTATTTAGAATTAATGATTTTAATTTGAAATTATAATTTAATGATTTTACCTTTACAATTAATTTTAAATATATAAAATCATTTTTTCATCGCACTTGTACACAATAACAAACATAGATAGTCTTTTCAACTTATTTTAAACCCAAATACATTTATAAAATCAAATTTATTTCAAATTAATTTTCATCCTCATATAACCAAGTAAATCCTATAGTTGTGGTACGCAAGTAAATTTTTAAATATTTAATCATAATTTAAATTGTATTATCTATATTTCTCCGCAATATAAAAATTTACGGTGCAGCGAAACCAAATATTAAACTCATAACACACATTTTATATTCTATACGTAAGCTAGCTATAGATAGAGTCCCAATAATAGGGTAGCAAATACAATAGCTAGCCATATTTTTTATGGATTTATTATTACTAATAATAGTGAATGTTGAACATTTAAAGAAAAAGATTAGTATAATATTTATAAACAATGAAATACTATTTTCGTTATGAAATAATTTTGTTTAAACTACAAAAGTTTATAAATAGCTTTTAAATTCACAAAGCCATCATTAATTTATTAGTTAAAAAAAACAATTATATTGAAATCCTTTAATTTTTTAATGTATCATATAATCTTATTATTTTAATATTTAGTAAAAATTCAAACAAATTAAAAAATCAGTCAAACATGTTTTCCTTCAACAGGTATTCATTTCCTTGAAGTTCATGTATCTTAATTAAGCACAACCTCTGTATCCCTATTTCTCTATTAATTAAGCACGAGAAGGTTTCTTCTTTTGAATCGCTTTGCAAACAATTTCATCTTCTAGAGTGGTCAAATGTCCACGTATAATGTGTTAGTAACAGAAAAAACGTGTTTAAGTATCAAATATTATATTCAAATGTGGTTAGAAGCAATTTTCGCTATGTTTTCTTCATTATATTTCATTATAATAAGGTATTCGCGATTGAATATTTGCTGGAAAAATTCAACGACGGTAATAAGAGCAATATGTTAGATAAAGTTGATTTACTAACCAATTCACTGTTTATTTTAAATAACTATATATAACAGGTATAAAGTGTAAATTTTATCGGTTAATGAAATTTTGCATATATAATATTTCTTATGTAGAAAATATATCTAATAACATATAAAATAATTCAATTTTATTATTATATAATTATTAATTAATAGTACTGTCCAGACGGGTTCGTATCCGTCTATCAGCTTTTTTATTGTTTTTTTTATGCAGTTACATTTTTTTATTTAGTGAAAAAAATATGCACACAAAAAACTGCTGCAATTCATACGCAAAGTAATTTTAATTGAAAAGAGTATAACTAGAAGTAAAATAGACTACACTAAAGAGATGTCTTACCTTTATTATTTGTATAGATATAGATAAAGAAAAATTTGGAAGATAAAATCTTAACTATCTTGATAAAGAATAAAGTAAGTAATATGATATATATATATATGCACATTTATACAAATAAATATAATTTTAAATTATTTTTATATAGATAATATTTTATTAAATTTATTTAAAATTATTAAAGTTGATATCCCAAAATCGAAAATATGAGAATAACTAAAAAAAAAACATGAATTCTTAAATTTTTTATGAATTGAACTTTTATAAAAAGTTATTTTTTTTCATAAATGAAAATATAAATATTGAACGCTATAATAGCACACAAGACTAATAAATTATATCAAAGTCATTCAATATAAATATTTTAACACGTATAAACGGATAAAGATTCTCACTAAATAGTCATCAACTTAATAAATCATCAATATTGTTAGAAAAAAAATATCAATATATCAATATTGTTAGAAAAAAATATCAATATATTTTTATATTTAAATATTATCTATATAATCATTCTTATAATTAAACTTTATAAGTTGTTAAGCCTTGAACTACTTTTTGAGTTTATTAGAGATCTACAAACAAATATGTCTTAAACTAAAATTCAAAAAATGATTTTTGAATAAGTTTTTGATGATGAATATGTTCTTATTAGATGTGGTGGTGTTTTGAAAGTGAAATTAATAAATTGAATCTTTGAATTTTCAAGATCGAAATTGAAGAGAAAATGAAACAAAAAAATAACTTGGGCATGTTTTAAAAGATAAATGATTTATACGAGAAAAAAATAATATTAAATAAGGTAAATGATTTATACAAAAAAGAAATGACATATAATTTTTTTTCTTTTACAGATGAGATGGTAAATACGTGAAAGATTCTAATTCAAACTTAAAATATAAAATCTAACATAACAATATTATTATTTTTATCACTTGATTTAAAAAATTAAAAATACAAATAATTTGTAATAAAATTTTACCTAAACTATTTTATTTGACACATCAGATGAGCACATTATCTTTCTTAAATGTTGAAATTCAATAAGGATTAAAAATAATAATTTTGAAGGAACGTCTATAAAATTAGTCTTATATTACATAGACTTAAAACAGGACTGTTTTTTTATTTTATTTTATAAAATGGCTGACATGATTGAAAATCAAAAGTGCTCCACCGAAACATACCATTAGTCAATTATGGATGCAGCTATATAATCTATATATATAAGTGTGCAATCCAATTGTGTGTTATCACAATAGGGTAGCAAATACGATGGCTGTTATTAATGAACTTAGAATTTCATATCTCACAAACTCAATTGGTCGTTCCTATTCACGGATTTCCATTTATCAATCACAAATCTTATCACTACAAAAATCAAAATCAGAAATCATGCATAGTAAATTCATGATCAAGTCCGTTGCTCTAAATCACAAGGTAGCTTATTGTAATATCGCCCTCTCATGATTTTTCTTTTTATATAAAATATTTTATAATCTATATCTATATAAACTTATTGATAATCGATGTTAGTATGCCAATTTTGATGCATGGTGTCAATAGCATCCTGATTTTTAATTTACACATACTCTGTTTTTTATTTATTAAGTTACATTTCTCTTTTTGCAAATTAAGTCATACGTCTTTTTTATTATCTTATTATTAAGTTGTTCTTCTAGCACATCCTATGTCTTTTTTTTTTTTATTGGAGAAAATATTTATATCAAACTTTACACGAAGTTAATTAATATGTAAATTACAATTGTTTCGGTAAATATGTTCCTATTACAGCAATAAAACTTCAATATAAATTTAATATATAAGTGCCTCCACAGAAACCGTCTGAATGCAAACAGAAAAAATAAAAATAGAGCGTGAGACTTAAACACATATGAAGGTTTGATCTTTACATTCAACATAATACTAACATATTTACATTTCTTCTTAAAAAACATGTAAATATTTTTCAATTCATATTAAAGTCATTTTATTTAATATTTATTGAGACACACTTAATTTTAGATAACATTTACATAATTTTGATTTTGAAATATGAAACATTTTGTTTAAGTAATCTTTTTGGTCTGATTAATTATCTTGGTAATCTTACTCTTGGGCCAGACTTGCAAAAAGCTTGACATAGTGTGTTTAAGAAAAGGAAGAGAAAGATGAAAAAAAAGTGGGGTGTCTTTTGTATAATCCCATCTTTCAGTTCATAACAAACACTACCTATTCAATGAAAAAAATACCTATATGAATAAATAATTTCAGTTCATAACAAAATCATTCAAAAAATCCAAATTCAAATATCATTTAAAATAATTTTTGTCTAGAATTTATTTGTCTTTCAGTTAAACTTCTCCCTCTTTTGCTAATAAAAATTTAGGGCGAGGTGATTTTAGTTAGTTCTCTCTAACTAAATACGGTATCAAGTTCATGTATATTATTATACATAAAATAATGAATTGTATAGTAAAAAAAAATTATAACTATTTTTGTGTCTTAACTATGACTGCTATATTTAATTGAACTATGAAATAGTCAACGTTTAAAATAATTTTTAAATATTATGGAGTGAATTGCGCCTATGCGCCTACCTTTATTGTGTTTCATGTTGTTCATGTTAGGTTGTACCTTTACAAAGTGATGATAGGAGCAAAAGTTTGGAGCAAGTAATTAGAAGAAGCCGAGAGGTATTGTTAAACTCGAGTGATCCAATTTTAACATTAAAGATGATTGACTCAATCCAAGGATTAGGAATTAGTCACCATTTTGAAGATGAAATCAATATACAACTTGGAAGGATATGCAATTGGGATACTTCTCAAGACATCTTTGCCACATCCCTTCAATTTCGCTTGCTAAGGCATTATGGATACCCTACAACTTCTGGTACATTATTATATTACCGTTTATTTTCGATCATTTTATGCACAGGGACGATACAATAAATTTCACTGCAGGCTAAAACAAAATTGAAGGTATTTTAAGTTTAATTATTTTTATAATATTAAAAAACTAACTGATATAGTATTAGACAACTTACAAATAAAATTGAATATATTTACATTATTGAGTAATTTTTTTTTTATTAAATAATATTAAAATTATTGAGTAAAATTTATACTATAATGGTTCAAAAATATAATTCTAAAAAGTTAATAACATATAATCAAATCAAAAGTATAACATTGAAACTTAAAAATATTTGAGAACTAAAATAACTGTGTAATTATGTATACGTTATTTACAGCGTATACATCATTGATGATTCTTTTCTGTTTTGAAAACTCTAAAATATAAGAGACTAACATTAATAGATCTTTCTCTAACGTTTTTTTATTCACAAAATTTAAAGTAAATAATTTATTTAAAAAAGACTAATGTTAATGATTTATGTACATCGTTTTGATTTTCTTATCCTCCTTCTCTCGCCAAGAGAGAAATAAGCGTTAATGGCACGGAACCCAAACTTTTTTCATGCATCCCAAAATAATTTACCTTATATTTATTTGTTCTTCTCTCTCATAGTAGCATTAGAGAATGAATTAAAGACAATCTAAATAGGATTCAACTAATAAATATTAATATTATTAAATTAAAAATTTTGCTTCGAGTTCAAACCTAAAACATTGTTGTCTTAATTATATATAATTTACCTTCTCTTTTAAAAAAATTACAAATCAATTTTGTCAAATTTTTTGAAAACAGCTATTCGTTCTATTTGTAACTCCACCTGGATCGTAACATTGTCATATAATATAACAAAAGATATAATATAAAACTATTAAGAATTACTTCAGCAGCCAGATGCGAAATCAGAATTCTAACTCAATGGGGCCAAAATCAAAAGGAATGTTGACTTGGTCAAGAAAGTTGAAATATAATACATAACTATTAACTAACATATGCAACAAAATAAATTTACTCTAGAAGTATTATTTTCTAAAATATGAGAAATATATAAATTTATGAGAACAAGATGGAGCAAATATGCTAAACACTAAAAGTAAAAAAAAAAAAAAAAGGTAAATGCATCTATGCATATAATATTTCCCTCAATTATAAAGTGCTACTGTTATATTTTCATTTATAAGTACTGTATAAATAGCTTTCTTAGATGTTGCTTTTTTTTTTTTTTGGACTAAAATGTTGCTTATATAAATTACTGATTTAATTTGATTTGTGTGATTATTTTTAGATGTTTTTAGGAAATTTTTGGACAAGAGTGGAAATTTCAAGGAATCATTCACTAAAGACATATGGGGTATGTTGAGTCTATATGAGGCATCACATTTAGGGACAGAAGATGAAGAAGTATTAAAGAAAGGCATGGAATTTTCAAAGGCTCATCTAAATGAGTTAATCCCAAACCTTGCCCCTGAAGTAGGTAGTCACATTGCAAGAGCCTTAACAATTCCAAAGCACTTAAGAATGGTGAGGTTAGAAGCTACAAACTACATGGAAGAATATAGACAAGCAACTGACCAAATATCAGTTTTTTTGGAATTGGCAAAGTTAGACTCTCAAATCATTCAGTCATTACACCAAAGAGAATTAGCAGAAATCTCCAGGTGAGTTTATTCTCAATATTATACAATAACAAAACATAATTTGGGTTATGCTAAGGCAATGTGACAGTAGTCGGGGGCATTCAACGATTCTGAACTGTTTAATTTTGATCGAACGGTTTAAAATTCAAAATAGTTTTTAATTTTTATTCAACATAAATTATAAAGTTAAAAATTAAAATGTTTGATTTTGATCCAATGATCTCAAACTTACCTACAACATGACTACATTCACTTGTGAATACACATAACTCGCAGGCCAATTCCTAACAAAAATTTGAATTAAATGTGTACTTCTATAAGTGAAAGAACACTATTAACCATAATAATTTTTAAACGTTCATATTTGAATTATCTAAAATTGTGGTTAGTTATGTATCAATTCATGATTAATGTAGTTGCTTTGATAGTTAGTATGCTTTGGCATCTGACATAATCACTTAAAAATATGTCGCAAATTTTTTCTTATTTTAACTGTCCATATAAGTCAGTTATTTCAAATATCATGTAACACTACAAAAAAGTTAAATTAAAAAATGACATTTATAGAAAGAAAAAAAGTGAAATTTGTGTAAATTAAGTGACAAGGAATTAGAGACATAATACTTTCTTTTGTCTGTAATTTTAATTGTATATTTCTTTTTGGTATTGTTTACTTTGGTTTTTCAATTTCAAATTATGTTTTCCATCTTTGATTTATTCCAAAAACACCTCAATTTTGATACATTTAATAGGTAGTTAATTTGATTTGTTTAGGTGGTGGAAAGAGTTAGGAGTTGTTGACCGAATTGGTTTTGGAAGAGATAGACCAACAGAGTGCTTCTTATGGACAGTGGGGATATTTCCAGAACCATATTATACAAATTGCCGTATTGAACTTACAAAAACCATATGCATTTTGTTAGTTATGGATGACATCTTTGACACTTATGGCACTTTTCATGAACTTGTTCTTTTCACAAATGCAATCAAAAGGTATGCTTCTATAGAATTTTTATGTATTTAACTTTTTTTTTTGTCTTAATCCTCCTGTGTTCAAGAAAAAGGGTTACGATAATATGAAATTTTATCGAGAGGTAAATAAAATTTAATACAAATGTTATAAGAAAGATTCAGACTCCGATTAATCATGAGTCCGATCACTTACTTATTTTTATATAAGTTAGAAATTAATATCAAAATGTTAAAAATGCTTTTTTATAGGTGGGATCTTGATGCAATGGAGCAGCTACCTGAATATATGAAGATATGCTATATGGCATTATACAATACCACCAATGAAATTGCATATAGAATTCAAAAAGAACATGGGTTAAATGTTGTTTCTCATTTGAAAAGAACAGTAAGAATTTGAATATCCTACCAATTAATTAATTTTATGATTACAAAGTATACCTAAGAGTAATTAACATGTTTATAATTATAAACTTGTGATTAAATGGTGCAGTGGATTGACATATTTGATGCATTTTTGGAAGAAGCCAAATGGTTCAATAGTGGATATGTGCCAAGTTTTAAGACATATTTGGATAATGGAGTGATTTCTGCTGGATCATGTATGGCATTGGTGCATGCCACTTTCCTAATTGGTAATCATGTTCATGGTCTTTCAAAGGAAACATTTTCCACGACAAAACCATATCCTAGACTCTTTTCTTGTTCGGGAGAAATTCTTCGGTTATGGGATGATTTAGGAACTTCAACGGTATTTCATTATATCTTATTACTATTAGAAAAATTAAAATTATGCACAATACACCGAAATTATAAACTATTTTTTATTTCTAATTTATGTAGATATATACAATTCAAATATTTTGAATATATTTATCTAGACAATATGTTTGTCTAATTTACATATATTTTGATTTCAAAAATAATATCAACAAAAATTTACTTGTCATTAATTTTTTTATAAACAAAAATATCACATATATAAACAAAAAGACATGTATTAAATTTGTTTTTGCCTTCGTTTACTATTGAGAATTATTGGATTGGTCCTATATATATATATTACTCAATTTTAGATTAATAGTATGTAAAAAGTGAAGATTGTGATGAAAGAGTTGTTAATGTTTGATGTTCAGGAGGAACAAGAAAGAGGGGATAATGCTAGCAGCATACAATGCCTAATGAGAGAGAATAATATTTCAGATGAAAATGAAGGAAGGAAACACATAAGGCTACTAATAGGAAAGTTGTGGCGAGAGCTGAATGGTCTTGTCATGACTAAAACAATACCTTTCTCTATTGTTAAAGCTTCTCTTAACATGGCTAGAACTTCTCAACTTATTTATCAACATGGTGATGATAAAACCACGTTTACTGTCGATGACTATGTGCAAACATTGATCTTCACATCTAGGGGTGGACATGGGTCGGATAGGGTCGGATTCGGGTCAAAAACCTAAACCCGATTGAATCCTCGGGTGGTACTAATGGGCCCAATTTCGTCCGTTTTTTATTTCGGGCCATTGGGTGACGGTTGTGAACGGGTGGGTCAAAACGGGTTAGACTTCTGGACTTTGTTGGGCCTTTCTTTTTCATTTTAAAAAAAAGTTAAATAATGTGACCTAACCATAAAAAATAATTTGACCCAATAGAGTTTGTTATATTTAAGACAACTCTGGCCCATTAAAATAAATGGTCAAATAAATGGTCCAACCTGCCAATCAGACTCATATTTGTTTTATAACTTCAATTTTTGTTTTATAAATTCAATTTTTTTATATCACAATTTTTTATTACAATATTAATCAAAATATAATCCAATCAAAGATTTATTGTATTATTGTTCTCAAGACATTGCATTCACATTGGCCACAAAATCTAAGCCAAAGATTAAATCACAAATTCACATTCACATAATCAATACAAATTACATTCACACAACCAATACAAATTAAAATTCTCAAGTATAAATTACATAAATTACATCTTAATCAACCTTATTAAAATGACAGTAATCAAAGGAATATTGCTGCACCATGAGGATTTCCTAGTGATTTCAGTAGTTTCTGCACACATAATGCAAATTAGAAGAAAAAAAATAACAGTGGAATTGAAAAAAAATAGCAGTTTCTCAGTATATTTTGTATTCTCCTTTGTCTGTGATGTAATGAAATCTTAGGAGAAAAAGATGGAAAGTTAAGAGAAGGAACATTCATAATGTAAGACCCATAATTTTAAAGTACCCTTTTTTGTTTTTTGGTATATTTTGGATTTTTGGCTCGGAGGCTTTTAAGCCAAAGTTAATAATATTTTGGAATTTTATAATCAAAATGATATTTCGATGCCAATTAGAATTTCTCGTCGATAAATAAGTTGAATTTAACTGCGGTAAATACTTTACGGAGAATTTAAGGCGTTTCGGGTGAAACGGTAATTTAATAAATATCTAGATTTTGAGATATTTGTTAAGTTATATTTTATATATATATATATATGTTTGCTTGGAGGGAAAAAGAAAGGAAAACTAGAAGGAAGGAAAATGAAAAGAAAATAGTATATAAAGGAAGGAAGGAAAAAGGAAGAAAGGAAAAACAAAGGAAAGAAATAGAAAGGAAGGAAAATCCCAAATTTTCCATCTCCTTCCTCAGACAACCAACCGTGAAACCAAAAATTCCATCCTTCTCCATTTCTCGTTTTCGTTGCTTCCTTTCCTTCAAAGCTAGTGACCCAAGGTCGGGTGTGAGTTAGATCAAGGTTTTCGCAACTCCACTCTTCCTCTTTGATTCGAAAACGAAGAAATACGGTTTTGAGATCCAAACAACAAACCCCTCGTTTCTCCTAGATCCAAAACCTCATTCTCGAAGAGATAGAAGGGAAAGTTGCTCACCTCCGTGCTACGGTGCTAGTACACTAATTTGGAAGCGGCGTTGCGAGCGGAGATTTTACCGGAATTTCTCGCGGAACCCGAAACTCTCGATAAAGCTAACATTGAGGTAAGGGCTCCATCCAAACTTCTAGCTTGCATTAGGGACTTATCTGTAGTTGTGTGGGGAGGAATTTGTTAGGGTTAAATGTATCGATTTGGGGAAAAACGAAACTAGTGTGTTATGGGTAAAAACCTTAGAGTTAGGTTTTGTTTATAGTGATGAATGTTTCGTGGTAAATGAAATTGGATGTATCTGGGTGTTATGTTGCGTGAATTGTGTTCGTTGTATTTGGTGTGTTCGTACTTGATGTTTGTTAATTGGTGTGGTTGTTGTGAATTATGGTTTGAATGTGAAAGTATGTTTGAATTTGTTTCTGTGGAATTTGAAAACCATTAGAGTTAAACGAGTATTAAAAAAATGGGAATCTTTTAATACCTCGGTTTGCTTAATGTGTATTTGAGGAAAATGCTTAAGTTAACTGGGCGTTGAGAATGGGGAATCTCTTAATGTCTCGGTTACTTAACTATCGTTTTTGAAAATCGTTTCGGTAAATGAGCATTAAGAATGGGGAATCTCTTAATGACTCGTTTACTGAATGTTTTGCGAGAAAATCGTTTAAGTCAAAAGTATATTAAGAATGGGGAATCTCTTAATATGACTGTTTGCTTAACGTTTTGTTTTGAAAATCATTAAGTTAAATCGGTATTAAGAACGGGAATCTCTTAATGACTTATTTAATTAATGTTGTTTGAAAGTCGTTTAAGTTAAATGGGTATTAAAAATGGGGAATCTTTTAATATCTGCATTTGCTTAACGATTGTTGTGAATGGAGTCTGTGTATGCTCATGCATTTCATTTGGTAAATTGTGTCGACCCGTGATAGGTGACACCTTGGTAAACTGTATTGACCCGTGATAGGTTGTACGTTTACGATTTACTATTTAGTAATTCGTGTTGACCCGTGATAGGTGACACCTTGGTAAACAGTACTGACCCGTGATAGGTGGTACGTTTACGAGTTACTATTTAGAAGATCGAGTTGACCCGTGATAGGTGACACCATGGTAAACTGTACTGACCCGTGATAGGTGGTACATTTACGATTTACATTTTTTGTGAATTGTGCTGACCCGTGATAGGTGGCACCTAGGTAAACAGTACTGGTCTGTGATAGGCGGTACGTTTACGATTCCCGCTTTTTCTTTTAGTAAATCGTGTTGACCCGTGATAGGTGACACCTCGGTAAACTGTACTGACCCGTGATAGGTGGTACGTTTATGATTTACGCATTTTAGTAAATCGTGCTGACCCGTGATAGGTGGCACCTCGGTAATTGGTACTTTGGCCTGCGATAGGCGGTACAATTATGATTTACGGCCCTTCGAGGAGGGTTTTGGTTTGGAATTCCGAGTCCATGCATTTTGGCATATACGCATTGCATTAGGGTGCTTGGCACACGAGTCGTGTTTGATTTGAGTTTTATGATTGAGTGATTTGAATTTGATTTATCGTGTTAATTGCGTTTGAAAATGCTAAGTGTATGTGTTGATTATTGTGTGTAAGTATGATGGCTATCGAGATCCCAATTGCCGTGGTAATCGCGTAGAAATTGCTAAGTGTTAAGTGTGAACTTGATTAGGAATGACTTAGGTTAATTCATGAATTTTTTTGAAAACTGATCAGGGAAATCGATTTCCCAATCGATTGATGGTAAACAGGGACTTGGCCAATTCACAAATCGATTAGCCAATCGATTTCGAAATAATTTTTCAAAGGAATCAGTTAAGAAATCGATTGCTCAAATCGATTAGGCCTTAAGTCAGGGCTCAGGAACCAATCAATCGATTTACCAATCGATTGAATTCAGCCCAGGATTCTGTTTTCATTAAGAATCCCTTACCAATCGATTAGGAAATCGATTGGCTCGGAACCAGGGCTCAGGAACCAATCAATCGATTTACCAATCGATTGAATTCAGCCCAGGATTCTGTTTTCATTAAAAATCTTCACCCCAATCGATTGCCCAATCGATTGGCTCAGTGAAAATCCCTCATTTTTAGTTGTATGATTAATTGCTCATGAATCTATCCATGTCTTGTTTTATCATGTGTTAATTAGGAGATCGAGAACTGCATTTTACCTTCATTTTCATTGGCAATGTAATGTATGAACTTTTCGCACATTGAAAATCCTGTTAAGGTGCATGCTTAGTTAAAAAGTTGTTTTGAGCATTCAAAAACTTAATTGCTATGTGTTAACTGTTATTTTCTGGTTGGTGACCCTTTACACTATTGTGGAAATCTGGGCTTTGCCCTCAGATGAGAGTCAGGACGGCCCTACTGGTTCGTACCCTACGGACAGGGATGGAGATGGAACGCTTGACTGCAGTTGTGTTAGGAGGATCTCACGGGCGCGTGGAGATTACTCAGGGTGTATAGCTTTTTTGGTAGGATGATCAGATTAGGATGATGTATAGGGACTAGGGGTCTTCTTTTTGGTTTGGAGTATTTTAGTTTTGGAAAAACTGTACTTATACATATTATCAGTTTGATATCATCTTTGAATGGGTTCCATGTACCATTTGATGTTTATGTAAAAATGTTTTGGATTTATAATTGGAGACTTTCCGCTGCGTAAATTATAATGACTCAATTATTTATCCAAAAGCATTTCCTGATTTATTTCTTTGTTCGTTTTTAATTACTTTACTAAAAAAAAAAATATACCCTCGCATTTGAAAAACGGGGGTGTTTACATTGTGGTATCAGAGCATAGGTTTAGTTTTCTTTGGGAGCTGTGGAACCTTGGTTATAGATTGTAGGTCGACCTATAAGTTAGGAGTTGTTATCTGATCATGTGTCGGTGTAGGTGACTTGAGTTGTCAAGTCCAATATATTTGTGTGTTGTTAGTCGACGTTAGTTTGGAATTATTTGAAGTAGTGTTAAGACTCTACTTGATGATGGTTTTATAGGAAACCATGCCGCCAAGAAGGAATGACGCTCCGAGAGCCAACGCTAGTAGGAATGATCAAATGGCGGAGGCTATGAATAACATGGCTGCTTCTGTCGCTGCACAGACCGCTGCCAAGACTCAACGGGATCTTGAAAAGAGGGGAAGAGAGATCCGTGCTGCAGAGTCAAGGGGGTTAGAAGATTTCCGTCGTTACAATCCTCCTAAGTTCAAAGGGAATGAGGTTCAGAGAAGGCGGATCAATGGATCCAAGAAGTGGAGAAAATCTTTGATATGATAAAGTGTCAGGCGGGAGTGAAGGTCAGCTATGCCACTTATATGCTGTTGGGGGATGCTGAGTACTGGTGGAGGAGTGCAAGGTTATTGATGGGGGGCAGCCCACGAGGAGGCTGAACTGGGAATCGTTCAAAAGAAAGTTTTTAGACAAATACTTTCCGATGAGTACCAGGACGAAATTGGGTGACGACTTCCTGAAAACTTCACCAGGGGAGCATGACTGTGGGCGAGTATGCTGCCAAATTTGAATCACTATCGAGGCATTTCAGGTTTCTTCCGTGAAGAAATTGATGAACCGTTCATGTGTCATCGTTTCCAAGACGGATTGAAGTATGAGATTCAAGATTCCGTCTTACCTTTGGGAATTCAACGTTTCCAAGCACTGGTAGAGAAATGTAGAGAAGTGGAAGATATGAAGAACAGAGGCTAGCCGAGTAGGGAATTTTAATTCGGGAGCCCTAGTCGGGCGAATTATCAGAATAGGGGAAAACAAGTGGCTAAACTTATAATCGCCCCCAGAATAACAACGGTGGGCAGAGTCGCCCGGGGAATCAGAATTCGGAAGGCAAATGGGGCAAGTGCTTCGATGTTTCCGATGTGGGGGAGAAGGTCACTATGCTAGTGCTTTTACCACTAACCTCCCCATCTGTCACAATTGTCGGAAGTCGGGGCACATGGCAAGGGATTGCACGGCTCCAAAGGTGAACCAGTGGTGAATGTAGCTAGGGCTACGTCCTACTGCTAGAGACGCATTTTATGTTGTGAATGCTGAAGAGGGAAATCCATCTGGTAATCTGATTCAGCGTGATTGTGAGATTGCAGTAACACTCTAACTGCACTCTTTGATTCGGGGGCAACCCATTCCTTCTTGCTCTGGACTGTGTGAATCGCTTGAAGTTATCTGTGTCTGTTTTACCTTTGATTTGGTTGTTTCCACACCTGCTAAGACCTTAACCGTAAATTCCGCATGTTTTACATTGTCGAATGACTATACAGAATAGGGATTTCTTGTTAATCTAATTTGTTTACCGCTACAGTCACTCGAGGTCATCCCGGTATGGATTGGATGTCTTATCATTATGATGTTGGATTGTGCTCGTAAATTGGTTCTTTCCCCGAACCAGGAGTGTTAAAGTATTGCCTGTAACAAACTCCGAGTGTCGCTAAGGTGAGGGACTCATGAGTTTTTGTCTCTGCAATGTGA
>PGTU02007155.1:0-12972 GCA_002896215.2 Cicer echinospermum
ATTTTTCTTGTGAATCCTTTTTCAGTTGTTCACATAAATTTTCAATTTCTTTATGCTCAACATTCTTTTGTTCAAGCATTTTCTTTGTGCTTAACAACTGTTTTATGGAGTTCACATAATCATCATGCAATTCATTGAAAGCTTCTTGAAGTTCATCATAGGTTGGATTAGATTGTGAACTAACCTCATTTTCTGATTCTGAATTTGAATTTGCCATGAGACACATATTGGCTTCTTCTTCATCCGAAGAGGCAGAGGATTCATCGTTATCGTTCCAAGCAATATACGCCTTCTTTGTTTTGGTGACTGGTTCTTTGCCTTTTGATTTTGCAGCTTTATTTTTGTTCTGCAATTTGTAGCATTCTGACTTTATGTGACCACTCTTTCCACATTCATAGCATGTAATTTGCTTGTTGTCATTGGTCTTGGAGCTGGATGGTTTTCTGAATTTGTTATCTTTCTTCTTCAGAAATTTCTTAAATTTCTTGACAAGCAGTCCTATTTCTGGTTCTTCATTGTCACTGCTGGATTCATTTGAGCAGCTATCGGATTCAGTTTTTGAGTAATTTGCTTGAACCTTCAGAGATAAACCTTTCTTTTTCCTACTTTCCATTTCGGATTCATCCAGTCGTTGTAATTCCATTTCATGTTCCCTTAATATTCCAAATAATGTTGCTGTCGTCATCTTTGCTAGATCCTTAGACTCAGCTATTGCGGTAATCTTGGGCTGCCATTCTCTGGTTAAGCATCTCATAATCTTTCCAATCTGCTGTTCATTATCCACATATTTTCCTAGTGCATGCAGGTTGTTGACAATGTGTGTGAATTTGGTTTGCAAATCACTGATTGACTCTTCTTTCTTCATGCTAAATAATTCATATTCGTGCATGAGCGTATTCACGCGAGCTCTCTTAACATCAGTAGTACCTTCATGCGTTTCTTGGAGGATGTCCCACATCTCTTTTGCTGACTTGCAATTGGATACTCTAAAGAACTCTTCTGAAAGCTGGTGGACTGCTAACGAGCCGCCTTCTCCAGAACGTCAGTCGAGGCAATCTTCTTATAAGTGTTACCTCTCAAGAACCTGGCTCTGATACCAAATTGTTGTATCAGTGACCTCGCAATAACAGAAATATATCAGTTTTCGTTACAAAATTAATCAGTATCAAAGCCGCACAGCGGAATTTAAATTTTGAGGGCATGCAAAGTTAGCAATATAGGAAAATTAAAGAGAGAGAGTAGAGAAGAAGACACAGAGATTTATCCTGGTTCGGTTGTCCACAACAACCTACGTCCAGTCCTGAAATCCAATCGGATTCAGATTTTCTTCTCCTTCAATAGAAAGAATCAATTACAAGATTGTCCAGTTTCCTCCCTGAAACCTATCTATCTTAAATGATCTTCCCTAATTATGTCCTTGTAGATACTTCCTATTGAATCACATGCGACTCTTTTCTCTGATCCTCTGTAGACACCTCAGCTGGCTTTCTATCAGCCTGATCCTTGTAGACATCGTCAGCTTAACACAAAATCAAAGTACAACTCTTTCTTGTTGAGACCTCTCAACCAAGAAGTAGTCACCAGTTTTCAAGCTGGATTTTCAACGTTCGTTTTCCTTTCAAAGATTTATTACAGAATGAATAAAAGATGTAAAACAAAAGAGTCTTCAATCTTTATGAATGTTGCTCCTCACACAAATCTGGATATTCAAGGCCTTGTTCATGAGCACATTATCATTTCTCTTAGATTGTCAACAAACGTATTGAGATCTGTAATCACAATTATGAAGTTGTTAGTTTGTTGTTATGAACAGTTAAGAGCACTATGAGAAAATTATGAAAGTTATGAATTGTTATGTAAAAGTTATATGAGAATAAAGATTGAAAGACATTTATATAGTTTCTGAAAAACCAACTACGTAATCGATTTCCCAATCGATTTTGTAAAGTTATAAAAGGTGCTAAAATCGATTTGCCAATCGATTATCGCGAGTCTTGTGTTTCTTTAATCTTGAAACTATACAAGCTAATCGATTTACCAATCGATTCTTTAAAACCACTTTTCAGTAACATGTCCAGACTTGTATAAATCGATTTCCTAATCGATTCTGGGAAACTGTTCAATAAAAGTAACTTCAATCGATTACTCAATCGATTTGCCAAGTCTCAGAGTCGATGTATAAAACACAGAGTCGATTTGGTCACAATCTCAGAGTTCACTGTGTTTTTCAAAAAGTTATTTCAATCGATTTGCCAATCGATTGTTTTCAAAACAGTGGCTCAGTTTTTTGATGTCAATCGATGTGTAATCGATTGGATTCAAAACAGTGACTCAGTTTAATGTCAATCAGATTTCAATCGATTTGACTCAGCATCATCGATTTTAATTCAAAACAGTGACTCAGCTATTTGATGTCAATCGACTTGTCAATCGCTTTGGTAGCATGTTCCTGGAAAGTTTTACCTGGTGTTAGTTCAATCGATTTCCCAATCGATTGCAACCAAACTTTTATCAAAATTGAAAATTTCAACAATAGATTGTCCAATCGATTGTATTTGTCACAGGTGAGGTCATTTTTCAAATGATACTTTCGTCAATCGATTTGTCAATCGATTCCCTCAGCACTGGAGTGCCACTGTGACTCATTCAATCGATTTACCAACGATGTGTTACCATCAGGTTGATTTGTGAAATGTTCAATCGATTCTCCAATCGATTACTCTCCAAATCAGAGGCTACTGACTTGTGCAGTTTTCATTTTTAATTAAGCTAATCGATGCCTAATCGATTTCACATTTACAAACACTTAAGATTTCCTTACACCTTGTTATTGAAATCGATTTCCCATCGATTTACATAGTCAGATTCAACTTTTGTTGATTTCTTGTGTTCCAAGCAATTGATCCAAGTGTGTAGGATTGGATTATGGTTCCTGAAATCTTGCTCAATTCAAATATTAGATTTATCATGTATTGTATGAACATTGTTTGAATTATTAATTATGTCAAAATTAGGAATCAAAGGATCAAAATCCAACACAGTCTGCTTCTTTCTTCGCAATAGAGGTTGAGTCATCTTGATCAACTATTGGTTATGAAATCTCCATCTATAATGACACGCCACATTCGTGTATCTTGATATTTCAGAAACAACTGCAATGTATTCTTCCAGAAATAATAATAAAATCCATCAAAGAATGGTGGTCTGTTTGAAGATCCTCCTTCAACAATGTATTTGGCTTTCGACATTTTAAAAGTCTTCTAGATCTTTTCTCTAGCACTTGTTAGGTGTTTTTAATCTTTCTAAGAGGCCATGCTCTGATACCAATTGAAGTAAGAATGTTGATTTAAAAATTCCTGAAGAAACCTCAAGATTTAACTCAAGAATGATTTTGGTTAAGAAAATAGAAAATGGAGAAAGTTCTTGGTTTTTTACCAGAAAACAGAGAAGTTCTTGGTTAGCTTAAAAACAAAAACTTAGATTATGTTTTATCTCAGTTAATTCAATTAAGCTCAATAAATAAAGAGATAAGAGAAGGAATACCACACAAAGATATATCCTGGTTCACCCAACTCGGGCTACGTCCAGTCCTCACAACTGTGAGTTTTTCCACTAAGTGTTTAAACAAAGAACCTTATTGGTTTTACAACACCTAGCTTAGATGAACCTTGATTTGTTACTAGCTTTATTTCGTTCCACCCAGAAAGTAAATTAATCACCTATCGATCTTGATAGGATATGTTACAATCTATTCAAACTAGACTTAAACTCTTATATGTTTGAGTTTTACAATAATGATGAGATTGTTTGATAGAATATGGATGTCTCACTCTTGTTTGAATTCCTTACGGAAGAACTCAGTAGTAGTAACACAGTGTTGATAGCGGAATTGAGTCCAGAAGAGATCTTCTTTGTGAAACATCCTCGAATATTCAAGTTTGTGAAATATGAATGATTTATGATCTGACTTCGCGTAACACTTTAAACTTATGCCATTTTCCTGGATATTGGCCTTATTTTATAAGTGTTTGGAGCATTTAATATGGTCAAAAGAGCTGTTGGTAGTGCACCTGTCAAGTTTAGGAACAAAACCAATATTATATGATTAAAACATTCTAGCCTTTGAACATTTTTGAATCTGATTTAATTGTTGATGTTACAAAACTGGATTGATCAGTATTCCTTTGAGTTTAATGATCCTAGAAGCTTCTCATTTAATCATTGATTGTTACTGCTTCAATATGAGCTTGATTCTGTCCAAAAACAATTTGGTAAATATTATAAACCTCTTGCATAAGTATAGAGATCAATAATGAAATTCTGCAGAAACAAGATTGATTCTCAATTGTTTTGGGACAGTTGAACTTTCTAGAATATTGTATGATCAATCTAGAGAATCAGTTTTGAGTTCATTCTGGATATCTTCCTGTGTGATGTACAGGTCAGATGACTAAACTTTCTTGACAGTTTGGCTGAATAAGATTATACTATTTCTGGATAGCTTTGATTCGAGACCTTTATCTTAAAGCTTTTGAAAGCCTTCTTGAACTGAAATGGATCATATTTGTTATGTGCCATGTGTCTTTGATGAACTTGGTATATAAATTCAGAGCAGAGAGCTTATTGAAGTAGTGAAGATTGATTGGTTAAGAGGATGTTGACGATCAGTCTTGATTGGTCCAGAATATTCGTATGAAAGAAATTTGTTGATGTTTTAACTATTTTCTTTGTTTGCTTGAATCCTATATTTGAATTAATCACTCAAAAAGCCAAGTTATTATATAACATTTTAGAATCATAATTAGATTCTTAATTAACCTTTGTTTATTTTCATCAACCCTTTAATTTTGAGAGTTTGTCTTAACAATGCCCAATGATGTGTGTCAAATTCCCCCACACTTAAACCTTTAACCCGAAGCAAAGCAAAGCAGCGATTCCACATATTCTTATGAATGCAAAGTGGTGAGAGAAAAAAATGATTTCTAGCTGAAGGCAATCATGAATAGGTTTTTATCACAACCCAGGCAAAGAAGAGGACAAGTTAACTTAAAGATGCATTCCATTAAGTGATAGAGTCCTCCCAGGATATAAATTTTCTCAAAGTGGTTTGTAATACTGTTTACACTCAAAGCACATCATGAAAGCTAGGATCTACCATAGACTTGATAAGCCTCTATTTATTTATATTTGAAACACATGCATATAATGATCAAAGTTCTTTATTCAGGTTGTAACGTGGCCAAGGTAAGGGTCTAAGGAGACTAGGCTTGAAAATCAAAGAGGATAAAGGAGTAATGAATAAGAGAGAAAAACACAACATTAAAAAGTGTACTCAAAAAAAACATCATGAGTTTTATTTTCACGCTCTCTTTGCTCATCAATACAACTATGTTTTCCGATTTTTTTTCTTTTCTTTTTCTCTTTTCATAACCCTCAATTTAACAACAAGTTGAGCACCCCTGCACTTATTTAAGGAAAAAACTCATTTATCCCCCAAGATTGGGTCAATTCATTGTTTCACTTTTAGGCATGTAATGAGCTATATAACAAAGAATGATATCAATTAGGCTCAAATGTTGCTTAAATAAATGGATAATTGTAGGGTAGGCTTATTTGGCTAGTAGCTTAATCAAGAAACAAATGCCTTATAGATCATTTCAATATATGCATGCAGACAAGAGTCAAGTCAAGTTCTGACATAACTAACAATCATGAGTGAGATAACTCACAAGAAAAAAAGATGGAAAAATGTAATCCATTCATAATAAGGCTAAAAAATCTCACAAAAGTTTAATGACTTATCAACAAATGATACACCAATTTAGCATTTTATCCAATTTATTTTACAAGAATGCAAATATACTATCCAATTCATGCCAGTCCAAACAAACTTCTCAACATTTACAACTATAAAATCTGATGAAAAAATGTAACACCCCGTTTTTCAAAGCGATGTGTATTTTTTTTTTTAAAAAGAATTTTAAAGTAAAGCAGAGAAATAAATAAAGAAATGCCTTTGGATTAATTAATGAGTCATTAAAATTTACCAAGCAGCGGAAAAAGTTTCTCAAAATACATACATCCAAAGTATGTAAACAACAACCAGAAGATACAAGGAACCCATTCAACTAAGGTGTCGTACCGACAATAATAGTAACAGTACAGTCTTCCCGGTTTAAAAAAACGCAACCCAAAAGAAAGACATATGTTCCCTCTGTGACAACCTAGTCTGATCATCTTACAAAACAACCAAACACCCTGACTGATCTCCACGCGCCCCGTGAGATCCTCCTAACGTAGCTGCAGTCAAGCGTTCCCATCTCCATTTCCGTCCGTGTACGAACCGGTAAGATCGTCCTGACTCTCATATGAGAGGCAAAGCCCAGATTTCCACAATAATTGTAAAGGTCACCAACCGAAATAACAGTTAACACATAACATTTACGTTTTAAATGCTAAAAAATAACTTTTCAACTAAGCATGCACCTTAGCAGGATTTTCAATATGCGAAAAGTTCATACAATACTTTGCCAATTAAAATGAAAGTAAAATGAGGTTCTCAATCCCCTAATTATATCATAACAAATCAAGACATGGATAGTTTCATGAGCAAACAATCATACAACTAAAACTGAGGATTTTCACTGAGCCAATCGATTAGGCAATCGATTGGGGTGAAGGATTTTGATGAAGACAGAATCCTGGGCTTAATTCAATCGATTGGGAAATCGATTGAGTGAGTACTGAGCCCCAGGTTTTAAGCCAATCGATTTCCAAATCGATTTGGTCGGATATGGGTGAGTCCCTGACTTAAGGCCAATCGATTTGCCAAATCGATTTTTCTTAAATGATTTTCGAAAAACTGATTACAAAAATCGATTGGCCAATCGATTTTGTTACTTTAGCCAAGTCCCTGTTAACCTATCAAATCGATTGGGAAATCGATTTCCCTGTATATTCTTTTCAAAAAATCATAAACTAACTCAATCACATTCATGCATAATCTCAAATCCTAACACTAGCACTGATAACGCAATCGCTACAACATCGTTAATTTCGAAATAGTATTGCAAGCAACCATGTTATCATCCCAATTCATAACAATTAACATTTGATAACACAATTAATACAACATCATGGGATTTCGAAATGGTATTGCAATCCAACATGTTATCACCAAATTCCAAAACATAACACTTATAACACAATTACTACACATACCAAATGAATCAACAATTCACAATTTAACAGGGTGTAGTCTCTCACGGACAAACACCTGTGCAGTCTCTCACGGACAAACACAATTCCCTCAGGAACGTAAGTCGTAAACGTACTACCTATCACGGGTTCGTATCGTTTACCGAGGTGCCACCTATCCCGGGTCTGCACAACTTACCAAACGTAAATCGTAAACGTACTGCCTATCACGGGCCCGTACCGTTTACCAGGTGCCACCTATCACGGGTCTGCACGATTTACCAAAACATACATAAGTAAACGAGACATTCAGAGATTCCCCATTCTTAATTCTCATCTAACTTAAACCAGGGCGTAGTCTCTCACGGACAAACCCCCTGCGCAGTCTCTCACGGACAAACGCAATTCCCCGCAGGAACGTAAGTCGTAAACGTACTACCTATCACGGGTCCGTACCGTTTACCGAGGTGCCACCTATCCCGGGTCTGCACAACTTACCAAACGTTAAATCGTAAACGTACTGCCTATCACTGGCCCGTACCGTTTACCCAAGGTGCCACCTATCACGGGTCTGCACGATTTACCAAAACACACATAAGTAAACGAGACATTAAGAGATTCCCATTCTTAATTCTCATTTAACTTAACGATTCTCAAAACAAAACATTCAGTAAATAAGTCATTAAGAGATTCCCCATTCTTAATACTCATTTACTGAAACGATTTTCAAAAACCAAATATTAAGTAACCGAGACTTTAAGAGATTCCCCATTCTTAACGCCCAGTTAACTTAACAATTTTCAAAACAAAATATTAAGTGACCGAGACATTAAGAGATTCCCCATTCTTAACGCCCAGTTAACTTAAAACGATTTTCTTAAACAAAATATTAAGTAACCGAGACATTAAGAGATTCCCCATTCTTAACGCCCAGTTAACTTAAACGATTTTCAAAACAAAATATTAAGTAACCGAGACATTAAGAGATTCCCCATTCTTAACGCTCAGTTAACTTAAACGATTTTTTCTTAAAACAAAATTATTAAGTAACCGAGACATTAAGAGATTCCCCATTCTTAACGCCCAGTTAACTTAAACGATTTTCAAAACAAAATATTAAGTAACCGAGACATTAAGAGATTCCTCATTCTTAACGCCCAGTTAACTTAAAACGATTTTTCTTTAAAAAAAAATATTAAGTAACGAGACATTAAGAGATTCCCCATTCTTAACGCCAGTTAAACTTAAACGATTCCTTTTTCTTAAAACAAAACAAAATATTAAGTAACCGAGACATTAAGAGATTCCCCATTCTTAACGCCCAGTTAACTTAAATGATTTTTCACAAACAAACACACATTAAGTAAAGAAGACATTAAGAGATTCCCCATTCTTAATACTCATTTAACTTAATGGTTTTCCAATTCCACACAAACAAACTCAAACAAATTCTCACATCAATTCATAATTCACACCAAAACACATCAATCACAAACATCAAGTATGAACATGTCCAAATACGATGAACACAAATCAACATAATCAAATTTCATTTATTCAAAATCTTACATACATGAGGTAAAAATCATTTTTCCCAAAACAATACTCCAATCCTAACATAATTCGTTCCACACAACCACAGGTAAGTCCCTAAATGCAAACTAAAAGTTTGGAAGGAGCCCTTACCTTCGCGTTAACTCTAACGTGCGTCGGTACCGCGAGCAATCCGGTAAAAATCTCCGCTCGCACGTCGCCTCCAAATTGGTCCCCTAGCAACCGTAGCGTGGTAGTGAGCAACTTTCCTTCTAACTCTTCGAGAAATGAAGGCTTGGATCTAGAAGAAACGGAGGGGTTTGTGTTTGAATCTCAAATACCGTTTTTTCTTCGTTTTTCGGATCAAAAGGAAGAGTGGAGTTGCGAAATCTTTGTCTAACTCTCACCCAACCTTGGGGTTACTAGTTTTGAAGAAAAGAAAGCGACGAAAATGAAAATGGGAGAAGGAGGAAAAAAATGGCCGCGGCGCAGGGAGAGGAAGAAGATGAAAATGGATTTTCCTTCCTTCCTTTTTCCTTTCTTTGTTTTTCCTTCCTTTCTATTTCCTTCTTTCCTTTATATAACCTTTTCTTTTCCTTTTCCTTTCTTCTAATTTCCTTTCTTTCTATTCTCTCGAAGCAAAACATATATATATATATATAAATATAACTATATTAAATATAACTCAATAAATATCTAGATATTTGTTAAATTACCATTTCACCCGTAACGCATTAAATTCTCCGTAAAGGATTTACCGCACTTAATTTAAATTTATTTATCGACGAGTAATTCTAAACGGTGTCAAAATAACTTTTTGATCCTATAAACTCCATAATATTATTAACTTTGGCTAAAAAGCCTCGAGGCCAAAATCCAAAACATATAAAATACATAAAGTGTACTTTAAAAATTATGGGTCTTACATTAGTCCCCCCCTAAAATTAGTTTCGTCCTCGAAACTATGCGTCGATAAATAGCTCTGGGTGTTGTTCTCTCATCTTGCTCTCCAATTCCCAAGTCGCATCTCCAGTAATTGGGTTCCAAATCACCTTGACCAATGAAAATCTTTGGTCCTCAATCGCTTAATCTTCCTGTCCTCAATTCTCACAGGTGGTACTTCGAATGTCAAGTTATCCTTCGGTTGGATTGTGTCTGGTTCGATCACATGCGATGGATCTGCAAGATATTTCCTCAACTGTGATACATGAAACACGTCATGAATGTTGGACAGTATCGGAGGCAATGCAATCCGATAAGCAACAGTCCCAATTCGTGCAGAAATCTGATATGGTCCAATGAATTCGGAGTCAACTTCTTCGATTTCAAGGCCCTACCAACTCCCGTAGTAGGTGTGACTCTCGGAAATACATGGTCACCCTATTCGAATTCTAAAAGTCTGCGACGCTTGTCCGAGTAACTCTTCTGACGACCTTGTGAAGTCTTCATTTTCTCCTTGATTTCCTTACCTTAGCTGTAGTCTGTTGCACCATCTCTGGTTCCGACGATCATATTTTTCACCGTCCTTATACCCACACAAGGGCGTTTGACACTTGCGCCCATATAAAGTCTCATCTGGAGCCATTCCAATACTTGCCGTGGAAACTATTTGTTGTAGGTGAACTCAATCATAGCTTCGTTCCGAATGCTTCGTGCAATGCTCCCAAAAATGTGATGTGAACTTCGGATCACGGTCTGATACAATACTCGATGGTACTCCGTGAAATCTCTAAAAGTTGCAACATCCCAGCAGGTCGCTGATGTTCCACCTTGTACGGAACATCATCTAGTACCAAACCTAAACACTAAGTATGACGCCGACACATTGAGTACAATGTATCATTACCTAATGATAGGGCTTCCCATATATATCAAGAATGATCTTGGGTTATTGTAGAGGTAAACAATCAAATTAATCGAGAAAGTCCCTATTCTGAATGGTTATTTGACAAAGTAAACATGCATAATTTACTGTCAAGTCTTAGCAGTAAAGCAAACACGGACAACTTCAAACGATTTACATAATCCATAGCAATGAAGGAATGAGTTGCCCCCTGAATCAGAAAATGCAGTTAGGGGTTACCTGTAATCGCACAGTCACGTTGAATCAAATCGCTAAGCGTGATAAATTTCCAACTTCAGCGTCGACGCAATAAACATGTCCTCTAGCAGTAGGAAGAGTAATCCTAGCTACATTCACCATTGGTTCCACCTTCGGAGCCTTGCAATTCCTTGCAAAGTGCCCTGGTTTATGGCAATTGTAGCAAGTAGTACTGTTAAGGTACAAGCATAAGCATAATGTCCTTCTTCTCCACATCGGAAACATCGTATACCTTGTCCCACTTGCCTCCAAGGTCTTGATTCCCTGGATTATCCCGTCCTTCATTGTTATCATGTGGTCGATTATAAGCTTTAGCAACCTGTTTTCCCTTGTTCTGATAACTTCGCCGACTAGGTCCTCCTGAGTTAAAAATTTCCCTCCTCGGCTAGCTCTCTTATTCTTCATATCCTCAACTTCTCTACATTTTTCCACAAGAACCTGGAAACGTTGAATTCCCAAGGGTAAGACAAAAAATCTTGAATCTCATACTTTAGTCCGGTCTTGGAAACGATGACACAAGAATGGCTCGTCAATCTCTTCACGAAAAGATCTGAAATCCTTGATCAGTGATTCAAACTTAGCAGCATATTCGCCCACGGTCATGTTCCCCTGATGTAGTTTCAGGAAATCATCACCCAGCCTAGTCCTGGTACTCATCGGAAGTATTTGTCGAAAAACTTCCTTTGAAAGATTCCCAGTTCACCTCTCGTGAGCTGATCTCATCAACAACCTTGTACTCCTCCACCAGTACTCAGCATCTCCTAGTAGCATATAAGGGCATAGTTGACCCTCACTCCCGCCTGACAGTTAATCATTTCGAAGATCTTCTCCACTCTTGGATCACTGATTTGCTTTCTCTGAATTCTCAGTCCCCTCAAACTTGGGAGGATTGTAACGACGAAAGTCTTTTAATCCTCTTGACTCTGCACCACGATCTCTCTTCCCCTCTTTTCGAGATCTCGTTGAGTCTTGGCAGCAGTCTGTGCAGCAACCGAAGCAGCCATGTTATTCATAGCCTCCGCCATTCGATCATTCCTACTGCATTGGTTCTCGGAACGTCATTCTCCTTGGCAGCATGGTTTCCCTATAAAACCATCATCAAGTAGAGTCTTAACACTACTTCAATAATTCTAAGAATAACTTCCGACCACAACCCCACATAATAATTATTATGAACTTGACAACTCAAACCACATAAACCAACACATGATCAGATAACAACTCTCAACCTATAGGTTGACCTACAATCTATAACCAAGGTTCCACAGCCCCCAAAGAAAACCAAACCAGGCTCTGATACCACAATGTAACACCCCGTTTTTCAAAGCGAGGGTATATTTTTTTTTCAAAAGAATTTAAAATAAAGCAGAGAAAATAAATAAGAAATGTCTTTGGATAAATAATGAGTCATTAATTTTACAAGCAGCGGAAAAGTTACTCCAATTATAAATCCAAACCATTTACCAACAACAAATGGTACATGTAACCCATCGAAAATAACATGTCAAGCTGACAATATTAGTATAGGTACAGTCTCTCCATTTTAAAATAAATGCAATACAAAAGAAAGACAACTGATCCTCTATGTCAACCTAATCTGATCATTTTACAAACACAACTAAAACACCCGGAGTGATCTCACGCGCCCCCGTGAGATTCTCCTAAACGTAGCTGCAGTCAAGCGTTCCCATCTCTATTCCCGTCCATAGGGTACGAATCGGTAGGATCGTCCTGATCTCATCTGAGGGCAAAAGCCCAGATTTCCACAATAATTGTAAAGTCACCAACCGAAAATAACAGTTAACACATAACATTTAAGTTTTAAATGCTAAAAATGACTTTCAGCTAAGCATGCACCCTTATCAGGATTTTCAATATGCGAAAAGTTCATGCAGTGCTTTGCCAATTAAAAAATGAAAGTAAAATGAAGTTCTCAATCCCTAAATTATAACATAACATCAAGACATGGATAGTTTCATAAGCCAACAATCATACAACAAAACTGAGGATTTTCACTGAGCCAATCGATTAGGCAATCGAATTGGGTGAAGATTTTGATGAAGACAGAATCCTGGGCTTAATTCAATCGATTGGGAAATCGATTGAGTGAGTACTGAGCCCTAGATTTTAAGCCAATCGAT
>PGTU02007157.1:0-15999 GCA_002896215.2 Cicer echinospermum
TTTTGATGGCCAATCGATTTAGCACGATTGTTTCAAAACAGTGGCTCAGTTTTTGATGCATCGTTTTTTGATGTCAATCGATTTGTTTGATTCAAAAAATGACTCAGTTTTAATGTCAATCGATTGCCAATCGATTTAATTCAAAACAGTGACTCAGTTATTGATGTCAATCGATTTGCCAATCGATTAATTCAAAACAGAGACTCAGTTATTTGATGTCAATCGACTTTGTCAATCGCTTTGGTAGCATATTTCTGAAAAGTTCTTACCTGGTGTTTAGTTTCAATCGATTTCCAATCGATTGGCCAAACTATTCAGAATTGAAAAACAACAAATAGATTGTCCAATCATTGGGTATTTGTCACAGGTGAGGTTATTTTTCAAATGTACTTTGTCATCGATTTGCCAATCGATTCCCTCAGACTGCAGTGCTACTGTGACTTATCCAATCGATTTACCAATCGATGTGTTACATCAGGTTTAATTTGTGAAATGTTAAATCGATTTCCCAATCGATTACTCTCCAAATCAGAGTGCTACTGACTTGTGCAGTTTTCATTTTTAATTAAGCTTCGATTGCCTAATCGATTTCACATTTACAAACACTTAAGATTTCCTTACACCCTTGTTACGAAATCGATTTCCCAATCGATTTATAGTCAGAATTCAACTTTTGTTGATTTTCTTGTGTTCCAAGCAATTTGATCCAAGTGTGGTAGGATTGGATTATGGTTCCTAGAATCTTGCTCAATTAAACTGTTAGATTTATCACATGTATTGTATGAACATTGTTGAATTATTAATTATGTCAAAATTAGGAATGCAAGGATTCAATAACCAACATAAATTTCATCCATGACACAACACACCTATTGGATGCACAATATAGGTTAAAACCCTAATTGGACAAGAATAGGCGTAGGGAGGACGAAGATTCATGTTCATCTATTTAAAGAACACTATTGGAGCAACAAGATTGATTAAAAAACCCTAATTGGACAATAATAAGCCTAATGGAGGACGCAAATGACCTAATTCCATCCAATGACACAAACACACCTATTGGATGCACAATTAGGTTAAAACTCCTATATTGGACAGGAATGACGCTAGGGAGACGAAAAATGCTAAATTTCATTAACAAAGATACAACCTTATTGATGCACAAGATTGGTTAAAACACCTTAATTGGATAAGAATGATACCTAGGGAGGACGAAAATGACCTAATGTTCATCCAATGACACAAAAACTTTATGGGATGTCACAAGATTGATTAAATACCCTAAATTGGAAAGAATAAGCCTGAAGACGAAAATGAACCCAAATTGTTCAATCCAATGACACAAAACACTTCTGGATGCACAAGATGTAGTTATAAACCCTTATTGGACAAGAATTAAGCCTAGGAGAACGAAATGACCAAATGTTCATCAATACACACAGACACTATTGGATGCACAGAGTTGTTAAAATCCCTAAATGGGGAAAGAAATAATGCCTAAGGGAGGACGAATGACCTAATATTCATCCATGACAAAACCCTTATTTGGACTGCACAAGAATTGAGTTAAATCCTAATTTGGAACAAGAATAAGCTGAGGGACGAAAAGACCTAAATGTCAATCAATTACACATGAAACACTTTGTGCACAGAATTGGTTAAAAAACCCTAATCTAGACTAGACAATAGCTGGGATGAGAAATGACTAAATGTTTAATCAATGACCAAATGACTTATTGGATGCACAAGATTGTTAAACACCTATATTGGACACAAGAATAAGCCTAGGGGAGCGAAATAGGACTGAATGTTCATCAATTACACAACGAACCTATTGGATGACAAGATTGGTTTAAAAACCATAATTGGTAAGAACTAAGCCTTAGGAGGACGAAAATGACTAAATTCGTCCATGACAAACATGACAACCTATTGGATGCACAATTTGCATTAAAAACCCTAATTGGACGAAAATTAAGGCTAGGGGACGAAATGATCTAAACTGTTCATCCATGGACAAAGAAACATCTTATTGGATGCTATAGATTGATGTAAAACCTAAATTGACAAGAATAAGCCTTGAGGAGGACGAAATGACTAAATGTCATCAATACACAAGACAACCTATATGGATGCACAAGATTGGTTAATTACCCATAATTGGGAAAGAATAAGCTAGGGAAGACGAAAATGACCTAATGTTCATCCATGATACACAAGACACACCTATTGAGTGACAAGATTATTAAATCTAATTGGAAACAAGAAATAAACCCTAAGGGAGTGACGAAGATGAACTTAAATGTTCATCAAATGTACAACAACAAACTATAGGATGCAATCAAGATTGGTTGAAAAAACTTAATTGGAAAAGAATAAGCCAGGAGGACGAAAATCACCTAAATGTTCAGTCAATGATACAAACACACATTGGATGCCAAGATTGAATTGTTAAATACCCCAATTGGACAAGAATAAGGCCTGGGAGGACGAAAATGACCTAATGTTCATCATACACAAACACTATTGGATGCACAAGATTGAGTTAAAATCACTAATTGAAATAATAAGCCTAGGGAGGCGAATGACCTAAATAGTCATCCAATGAACAAATAACTACTTGGATGCAACAATATAGTTGAAAACCTAATTGGACAAGAAATAGCTAGGGGGGACGAAAATGACTAAATGTCATCTAATAACAGAAACATATTTGGATGCACAAGATTTGATTAAAAAGCCCTAATTGGACATAGAATAAGCTTCGGGAAGACGAAAATGACCTAAATGTTCAGCCAATGACACAAAAGCACCTATTGATGCACAAGATTGATTAAAACTCTAATTGGACAGAATAAGCCTAGCGAGACGAAAATGACCTAATGGTTCACCAATGACACAAAGACTATATGGATGCAAAAATTGGTTAAAACCTAATTGGACATGAATAAGCCATAGGGAAGGACGAAAAAGCCAATAGATGTTCATCCAATGACCAATGACAAATTATTGGATGCACAAAGTATTGTTAAAAACCTAATTCAAAAGAATAAAGCCTAGGGAGGACGAAACTGGACCTAGAATTCTATCCCAATACCAAAATGGACACTACTTGGATTGCACAAGATTGTTAAAAAACCGTAATGGACAAGAATACAGCCTAGGGAGTAACGAAATGACATAAATGCTGTCTATCCAATACACATATGACACCTTATTGGATCCAAGATTTGATTAAAACCTAATTGGACAATTAAGCCATAGGGAGGACGAAACATTGGACCAATGTTAATCAATGACACAAAAACTTTGGATGCACAGATTGGTATTAAAACCCTAATTGGATAGAGAATAAGCCTAGGGAGGACGAAAGTGATGCTAAATGTTGCATCCAATATACAAACGAAACAACTATTGGATGCACCAAGATTGATTAACCTAATTGGAAAAGAATAGCT
Source organism: Cicer echinospermum (assembly GCA_002896215.2). Taxonomy (NCBI): domain Eukaryota; kingdom Viridiplantae; phylum Streptophyta; class Magnoliopsida; order Fabales; family Fabaceae; genus Cicer; species Cicer echinospermum. The sequence goes on from PGTU02007157.1 coordinate 3,462, forward strand.
AGGGAGGGAACGAAATGACCTAAATTTCATCCATGACACCAAAACCCTATTGGATGCACAAGTGAGTTAATTAAACCTAATTGGAAAAACATAAAGCTAGGGAGACGAAAATATCCTAAATGTTCATCCAATGACAACAAATGACACTTATTGGTGCCAAGATTGGTTAAACAACCTAATTGGACAAGATAACCTAGGGAGAGACGAAAATGACCTAAATGTTCTCCAATGAACAAACAACCTATATGGATGCACAAATGGTTAAACCTTAATTGAAAAAGAAGCATGCCAGAGTCACCAAATGTTCGTATAATGCATCCAATTACACACAATAATTAGGATGCCCAAATTGATTAAAAACCTAATGGACAAGAATATAGCCTGGGGACGACCAATGACCTAATGTCATCCAATGACACCAAACACCTATTGGAGTGTGCACAAGATTGAGTTCAAAACCCTAACTGAGCAAATAAGCCAGGGAGGGACCAAATGATCCCAAATGTTCATCCAATTACACAAATACCCTAATTGGATGCACAATATTAGGTTATAAACCCCTAATTGGACAAAAGAATAGCTGGCAGGACGAAAATGACTAAAGTTCACTCCATTAAAATGAAAACCCTTATGGATGCACAAGATTGATAGTAAAACCCTAATTGGACAAGAATAAGCCCTAGGGAGGAACGAAATGACCAAATCTTCATCAATACACAAACTGAACTATGGCCAAAATTTACCTATTGAAAGAGTCAGCACGAGGAGAAATTGAATGTATCGTAATACCTAACACTGGAGACCAAAATTGGAAACCATGGACAGAATCCTAGAGACGAAAATGACCTAAATGTTCATCAGATTACAACAACTATTGATGCATGCAAGTTGATTAAAACCTAATTGGACTGAATACTAGCAGGGAAGGCCGATGACAAATGTACTAACAAATGCCTTTGTGCAGATAAAACCCAATTGGACAAGAAGCCTATGAGAAATTCGAAATGACGCAATACCAATATTTGGATGACACAAGATTGAATTTAAAACCTAATTGGACAAGAATAAGGCCTAGGAAGGACGAAATGACCTAAATGTTCATCCAATGACAACAAAGAACCTATTGGATGCACAAGATGATTAAAAACCCCTAATTAGGAATAGATAAGCGCTAGGGAGGACGCAAATGACCTAAATGTTTCCAATGACACAACACATACCTTATTGGACTGCACAAGATGTTAAAAACCCTATTTTGGCAAGAATAGCCAGGGAGGAGAAAATACGTAATTCACTACAAAATTACACAAAACCTTATTGGATGCAACAAGAATTGATAAAAACCCTAATTGCAGAAAAAATAAGTTTTGGAGACGAAAATGACCTAAAATGTTCATCCATGACACAAAAACTGTTTGGATCAGCAAGATGTGAATACTAACTTATGGAAAAGATAGCCAGAGGAGAAAATGGACCTAAATGTTCTCAATGACACAAACTGACACTATTGGATGCACAGAATTGATTAAAAACCTATGGACAAGAATAAGCCTAAGGGAACCGAAATGACCTAATGTTCTCCAATGACAACGAATACACCTTATTGATGCACCAGATTATAAGAAAACCATAATTGGAAGAATAACCTGGGAGGAAGAAAATGATAATAGTTCATCCAATGACACAAACAAACCTTAATTGGATGCACAAATGGTTAAAAAACCGCTAATTGAGCACAAGAATAAGCCTAGGGAGACGAAAATGAACTAAATGTTCATCCAACTACACAATGAACTTATTGGATGCACAAGATTGGTTAAAAACCCTTAATTGGACAAGAATACCTAGGGAGAAGAACAATGACTAAATGTTCTCCCATGGCAACGAACATATTGGATGACACAGATTATTAAAAACCCTATATTGGACAATATAAGCCTAGGAGGACGAAAATGACCCTAAATTTCAATCCAATAACAAATGCAAACCTTTTGATGCACGAAATTGGTAAAACTCTAATTGGATAAGAATAAAGTCACTAGGAGGACAGAAAATCACTAAATCGTCGTCAATGACACAAACACCTAATTGGATCACAAGATTTGGTTTAAACACCTAATTGGAAAAGAATAAGCACTGGGAACGACGAAAATGACCTAAATGTTCATTCAATATACACAAAAACTTCTATTGGATTGCACAAGATTGAGTTAAAAATCACTAATGGACAAGAAATAAGCCTACAGGAGGACGAAAAATGAACTAAATGTTCATCAATGACAACAATACACTACCTATCGGATTGCACACAGTTGATTAAAAACCTAAATGGAAAGAAATAACCGCTAGGGAGGAAATGACTAATGTTCATCCAATGACACAAAACCTATATTGGAGCACAAATTTGGTTAAAAACCCTTGAATTGGAAAAGAATAGCCTCAGGGAGGAAGAAAATCAGCTGAAATGTTCTCCAATGATCCACAACACACACATTGGATCGCACAAGATTGTTAAAAACCCTAATTGACAAGAAAATAAGCCTGGGAGGGACGAAATGACTAACTTTTCCATGACACAAATACACACTATTGGAGTTGCACAAGATTGTTAAACCCTAAATGGACAATAATAAGCCATGGAGGAGCAAATGACCTAATTCATCCAATGACACAAACAGCACACTATTGGAAGCACAAGATATGGTTAATAACCTAATTGGACAAGAAAGCGTAGGGAGGAACGAATGACTAACATTTCATCTACAAAGAAACAACACCTATGGATGCCAGATTGATTAAAACCCTATTGAACAAGATAAAGCCTTGGGAAAGGACGAAAATGACCTAAAATGCATCCCAATGACACAAACACACCTATTGGATGCACAAGATTGATTAAATACCCTAAATTGGAAAAGAATAGCCATGGAAGACATGAAAATGACCTAAATGTTCATCCATGACACAACAATCACCTATTGGATGCACGATTGATTAAAAACCCTAAATTGGACATAATAAGCTAGGGAGGCGCAATGAAAACACTATAATTGGGCACAAGATGTTGATATCAGTGACCTCGCAATAACAGAAAGTATATCAGTTTTCGTTACAAAATTAATCAGTATCAAGTGCACAGCGGAATTTAAATTTTGAGGCATGCAAAGTTAGCAATATAGAGAGTTAAAGAGAGAGAGTTAGAGAAGAAGACACATAAATTTATCCTGGTTCGGTTGTTCACAACAACCTACGTCCAGTCCTGAAATCCAACCGGATTTCAGATTTTCTTCTCCTTCAATAGAAAGAATCAATTACAAAGATTTTCCAGTTTCCTCCCTGAAACCTATCAATCTCTAATTATGTCTTTCCTATTGAATACCCTCTGATCCTTGTAGACACTCAGCAGCCTATCACAGAATCAAAGTACGACTCTTTCTTGTTGAGCCCTCTCAACCAAGAAAGTAGCCACCAGTTTCAAGCTGGCTTTTCTTGCGTCCTATTCCTTTCAAAGATTTATTACAGAATGAATAAAAGATGTAAAACAAAAGAGTCTTCAATCTTTATGAATGTTGCTCCTCACGAATCTGTATACTCAAGGATTGTTTATGAGCACATTATCATTTCTCTTAGATTGTCAACAAACTGTATTGAAATCTGTAATCACAATTATGAAGTTGTTAGTTTGTTGTTATGAACAGTTGAGAGCATTATGAGAAATTATGAAGGTTATGAATTGTTATGAAAAATTATATGAATAAAGATTGAAAGACAGTTTATATAGTTTCTGAAAAACCAACTACGAAATCGATTTCCCAATCGATTTTGTAAAGTTATAAAAGGTGCTAAATCGATCGATTATCGCGAGTCTTGTTTTTCTTTAATCTTGAAACTATACAAGCTAATCGATTTACCAATCGATTCTTTAAGAGCAACACTTTTTAGTAACATGTCCAGACTTGTATAAATCGATTTCCTAATCGATTTCTGGGAAACTGTTTTAATAAAAGTAATTTCAATCGATTACTCAATCGATTTGCCAAGTCTCAGAGTCGATGTATAAAAACACAGAGTCGATTTGGTCACAATCTCAGAGTTCACTGTGTTTTCAAAAAGTTTATTTCAATCGATTTGCCAATCGATTGTGTTCAAAACAGTGGCTCAGTTTTTTGATGTCAATCGATTTGTCAATCGATTGGATTCAAAACAGTGGCTCAGTTTTTTGATGTCAATCGATTTGTCAATCGATTGGATTCAAAACAGTGACTCAGTTTTAATGTCAATCGATTTGCCAATCGATTTAATTCAAAACAGTAACTCAGTTATTTGATGTCAATCGATTTGCCAATCGATTTAATTCAAAACAGTGACTCAGTTATTTGATGTCAATCGACTTGTCAATCGCTTTGGTAGCATGTTCCTGAAAAGTTCTTACCTGGTGTTTAGTTCAATCGATTTCCCAATCGATTGCAACCAAACTATATCAGAATTGAAAAACTCAACAATAGATTGTCCAATCGATTGTATTTGTCATAGGTGAGGTTATTTTTCAAATGATACTTTGTCAATCGATTTGCCAATCGATTCCCTCAGCACTGGAGTGCTACTGTGACTTATCCAATCGATTTACCAATCGATGTGTTACCATCAGGTTTAATTTGTGAAATGTTAAATCGATTTCCCAATCGATTACTCTCCAAATCAGAGTGCTACTGACTTGTGCAGTTTTCATTTTTAATTAAGCTAATCGATTGCCTAATCGATTTCATATTTACAAACACTTAAGATTTCCTTACACCCTTGTTACGAAATCGATTTCCCAATCGATTTACATAGTCAGAATTCAACTTTTGTTGATTTCTTGTGTTCCAAGCAATTTGATCCAAGTGTGTAGGATTGGATTATGGTTCCTGAAATCTTGCTCAATTAAACTGTTAGATTTATCATGTATTGTATGAACATTGTTGAATTATTAATTATGTCAAAATTAGGAATCAAAGGATCAAAATCCAACAATCTCCCCCTTTTTGGCATAATTGACAATTCATACAATTGTAACTTGAGCATTTTCAGACATATTATTAACTTCATTTAATAGCATCATAAAATTATTGTTGTTAGATCAGATCAGAGCATATCAAATCATATCATACGAGCAGATCATATCAATACAACATATATTAATTAACAAGTGTCAGAGCATATATTTAAAATATCAGAAAAAAAAATATCAGAACATTATAGCATCAAGTTATAATTTTTCTCCCCCTTTGTCAGTTAAGGCAAAAAGGCAGAAAATAATTCCTCCCCCTATGTTAAAGAACATAAGCATTGGGGTTGAAACTATTTAACTTGTGTATCAGAGTAAAAAAAAATCAAAACAATCATAGCAATTTATGAACATATCAAATGAATTCATAGAGATGGAACAAACTGTCATATGCATTAAACAAAATCACAAGAATACATCAAGACATGGCAAAACAGCACAGATCCTAAAACCTAATCTCCTAATCTAGGCTGGTCCTCACTAATATCTAAGGAAGGGGTTGAGACCGCTGTATTACCCTCAGCAGGTGTCTCCTCTTCGTGAGTCTCAGGGTTAACTAGGGGATCTGGGTTTGGTTCCTCAGCTGCTTGGCGACCAATGTCTGCAATGTCTTCAAATGACAACTTGATACCTAAGTGAGTCTGAATCGCAGCCACATCCTGAGCAACCGTGTTCAAGGATGTTTGTAGAGTCTTCAACGATGCTTCCAAACTGGACTGTGATTCGATCACCTTGGCATTGTGTGCCATTTGAGCTTCAATAAATTCCAAAATCTTAACAACAAAAGCAGGAGTAGCAGGGACATTTTCAGTTTGAGGTGGAGGTGGAGGTGGAGGCTGTGCTGGTTCAGCTGCAGGCTGAGATCTTATCCAAATTCCTTGCACCCTTTTCAATTGCATCTGATTCACAATTGATTCTCCAAAAATCAGGGTGGTCTTGACAGATTCTTCATTTACCAAAGAAACCTTGAAGCGTTTGAGAATCTTGGTGATCAGTTGCGGATAAGGTAGCATGAGCTTAGTCTGCGATGCTTCCAACATGTGCCTGAGCACTATCGAAGTCCAGCTCATCCTTAATTCCTTAGATAATCCCCATAGCAGTAGTATGTCCAACTTCTGGACTACTGCGTGATTTCCTGATCTTGGCACTAACATACGAGTCAAAGCATACATCAACATTCTATGTTGGACCTTCATTTGACCAATGGGCAGTGAAACCGATTCAACGAACCCATCGACCATCAGGTCTTTAACTGCTGTGTGTCTATCCATAGACTCTTCCCAACCTTGGTCAGCAGTGTCTGCTTCTGAACTTCCATCAATGGACTTGCCGTAAAAAGGCAATCCTGATAAGGTAGAGAAATCGTCGAAAGACATAGCAATCTTCTTCCCTTTGACTTGAGCAGTGAAGCCTTCTTCAGTTAACTTGAAAGATGAGTAGAATTCCCTAATCAGCCTAGGGTAACAGTCAAGTGTAGACGAAAGAAAGTTCTCAAGTCCATGGAATCTGAGGTGATCCTGAAAAGTGAACTCGACATTATCAAAATAAGGAAAATCCATTGTCCTTGCTTCATGGATTTTTCTTTTTACGAAATCAGGTGATATGGAGGATTGAGGTTCCTTTTCTTTTGGTGCAGGGACCTTCTTTGCAGGGGGTGAAGAAATGGGTTTCTTCTTTCGCTTTTGAGTAATCTCCTTCATTGCATCAGCCATTAATTTCTCAGTGGGAGGTTCCTTACGTTTCTTGATCTTATCTGGAATCGGAGCAGGAGCCTTTCCCTTGTCTTTAGCAAGAATCTTGTGGGTTGGAATCGGAACTCTCTTTGTTAGAGTTGGTGGGGGTGAAGGAGTTTCACTTGTTGATGATGAAGAAGGTGAAGGTGTATGTGGCTGGGTTTGTTTCACACGAGCCATGATCGCAAAACAAAAAGATTGACTGTAGATAGAGTGTAGATAGAATGAACAAACTGATGAAGATGCAGAAAAGTGAAGCAGATATAGTGAAAAACTGAAAAATCTGGAAAATCTGGAAAAATCTGAGAAACTGATGAAGAAATCGATTTTGTCATTTACCTTTTTATACTTTTACCCTTGTCAATCGATTTCCAAATCGATTGGGTTACCGTTACTCCGAATCCTTAATCGATTGAGTAATTATGATGTCCAACGGCTAGTAAAAAAGTTTGCAACGGTCATAAACCAAATCGATGTCCAAATCGATTTTCCGTTTTACTTAATCGATATCCAAATCGATTGTCCCAAATGTCAAATACTGAACACTGAATCAATCGATTTCCAAATCGATGCTCGGGATTTTTACAAAATATTTTCCAAAAAATCTGAAGTCTGGGCTAACCAAATCGATTTTATAAACAGTTTTCATCAGGTAATCGATTTCCAACTCGATTTATCTGGAAAACTTCACTGATAAAAACCAGAACAAAAAAAAACTTATATTTCACTAGGATCAATGATCCCTAGTTTCATCCTTATGTTCAAAAAGCTTTCTTTTGGTAATGCTTTCGTGAAGATATCTGCTAGCTGTTCTGTAGTGTTCACATATTCAAGTTTGATGACTCCATTCTGAAATTGGTCTCTTATGAAGTGGTGCCTTACCTCAATATGTTTTGTCCTTGAGTGCATTACTGGGTTCTTTGTTATGCTGATAGCACTTGTGTTATCACACATGATTGGCACTGTTCCCAAATCGACACCGAAGTCCATTAAATGCTGTTTCATCCACAGAATTTGAGCACAACAGCTCCCAGCTGCTATGTATTCAGCTTCTGCAGTAGACAATGCAATACTTGTTTGCTTCTTACTAAACCAGGACACTAGAGAATTACCAAGCAGATGACAAGTTCCTGAAGTACTCTTTCTGTCAAGTTTACAACCAGCAAAGTCTGAGTCTGAATAACCAACCAAAGTACATGTTGAACCTTTTGGATACCACAAACCAAGACTTTTAGTACCTACCAAGTATACTGAAAATTCTCTTTACTGCACTGAGGTGAGATTCCTTCGGATTCGATTGATACCGTGCACACATACAAACGCTGAACATAATATCTGGTCGGCTTGCTGTAAGGTAGAGCAGAGATCCAATCATACCACGAAATCTAGTTACATCTACAGGTTTACCTATCTCATCTCGGTCTAAGAAATTTCCTTGACTCATGGGTGTATCAATGGACTTAAGTTTATCAAAGTTAAATTTCTTTATCAAATCAGAACAATATTTGGATTGACTAATGAAAATGCCTTGCTTGCTTTGGTTAATTTGAAATCCCAAGAAATATGACAGTTCACCCATCATTGACATTTCAAATTTACCTTTCATTAAGTTTTCAAATTCTTTGCAAAGGTTATCATTTGTTGATCCAAATATTATGTCATCAACATAAATTTGGACCAGCAAGATGTCATTTTCAGTAGTCTTTGTAAAGAGTGTCTTATCAACATTTCCTCTTGAAAAATTTTGTTGAAATGAGGAAAGTGCTGAGTTTCTCATACCAAGCTCTTGGATCTTGTTTCAACCCATAGAGGGCCTTTGAGAGTTTATACACATGATTAGGAAAATCTGGATTTTCAAAACCTGGTGTTTGACTCACAAAAACTTCCTCTTGTAGGTCTCCATTGAGAAATGCACTCTTCACATCCATTTGATATAGATTGAAGTCCATGATACATGCATAAGCCAATAAAATTCTTATGGCTTCTAGTCTAGCTACAGGGGCATAGGTTTCATCAAAATCTATTCCCTCCTCTTGACTATAACCCTTTGCAACTAATCTGGCCTTATTCCTAGTTATCACACCATTCTCATCTAACTTATTTCTGAACACCCACCTAGTACCTATTACATGCTTACCCTCTGGCCTAGGTACTAAACTCCACACCTTGTTTCTCTCAAACTGGTTTAACTCCTCTTGCATAGCAAGTATCCACTCACTATCTAAAAGGGCTTCCTTAATGTTCTTAGGTTCAAACTGAGACACAAAGGCTGTGAGGTTACAGAACTCTCTAAGGTTTCCTCTAGTTGACACACCTCTAGAGATGTCACCTATGATGTTGTCTAAGGGGTGGTTTCTATTGAATCTCCATTCCTTAGGTAACTCACTGGTTTCTATAGGCTCTACAGGGTCTGCACTAGTTGGAGGATCAGCTATAGGTTGTTCTAGGGGTTCAGATTCTACAACATCATCCAAAATATCATTAACCTTAGAAGGAGTTTTGTTCAAGTTTTCTGTAAAAGATTCATCAAATTTTACATGAACTGACTCTTCTATGGTTTTTGTTCTTTTGTTGTAGATTCTATAGGCTTTACTAGTTTGGGAGTATCCTAGAAAGATTCCTTCATCTGCCTTAGGGTCAAACTTTCCTAGGTGTTCCTTGCCATTGTTCAAAACAAAGCACTTACAACCAAAGATTCTAAAGTAAGACAAGTTTGGTTTTCTACCCTTGTAAAGCTCATAGGGTGTTTTCTTAAGAAGTGGTCTAATCAGTACTCTATTCACAATATGAGTGGCTGTACTAATTGCATCTGCCCAAAAGTACTTAGGTAGGTTGGAGTCCTTAAGCATGGTCCTAGCTAACTCTTCTAGGGATCTATTTTTCCTCTCCACTACCCCATTCTGCTGTGGTGTCCTAGGGGCTGAATAGATGTGGTTGATTCCATTTGATTCACAATAATTTTGAAAAAGATCATTTTGGAATTCACCTCCATGATCACTTTTTATTGAGACAATTTTCAAATCATTCTCATTTTGTACTAAAGCAGCAAACTTTTTGAAAACAGAAAATGTATCACTTTTATGAGCTAAAAAGTAAGTCCATGTGAATCTAGAATAATCATCAACCAGCACATATCCATACAGGTTTCCACCTAAACTCTTAACTTGGGCAGGTCCAAAGAGGTCCATGTGAACTAGTTGTAAAACTCTATTTGTTCTAACCAAATCTATAGAGGGAAATGGAGTCTTAACCAGTTTACTCTTCTCACATGAATCACACAACCTATCCTTAGAAAACTTCCTATTGGGGAGTCCTATTACTAGCTGTTTGCTAACAAGCTTATTCAAGTGATTAATATGAATATGAGCAATGCGTTTATGCCATAGCCATGTTTCATCTTGGTTTGATAACAAGCAACATACAGCACTTGGTACAGAATTGAAATCCAACATGTAAATGTTGTTAATTCTGTTACCAATCAGCTTTATGTTTTTGTCATCAATATGTTCAATGATGCATGATTGGGATGAGAAGCTTACTTGAAAGCCTTTATCACAAAGCTGACTTATGCTTAGCAAGTTATGCTTGAGTCCTTCAACATATAATACATTCTTAATCACTGTAGTTGACTCATTGCCTATGTCACCAATTCCAATAATTTTTCCTCTATTGTTGTCTCCATATTTGACAAAGCCTCCTTCCTTTAATGTCAAGGACAGGAATTTGGATTTGTCCCCTGTCATGTGCTTCGAACATCCGCTATCCAAATACCATGAGTGCTTAGTGGATGTCAAGCACACCTGCAAAACAAAATCAGAATTTTGTTTTAGGTCCCCAATCTAAATTGGGTCCTGTTTGGTTAGTGTCAAACACAGATTTCTTTGCTGTCCAAATTTGCTTCCATCCCTTATTGGCTAATTTTTTAAACTTGCAATTTGACACAAAATGTCCATTTCTGCAACAGAAATGACACTTGCCATTAAAGGATGAATGATGATTTGGCTTAGTAAAGATATCATACATATTCTTAGCAATAGCAGATTTTTGACCATGTTTGACACTTCTGGTTTGCATATAACCAATACCATATCTATTTTTATTCCTTTTAACATGCATATTTGGTGTATATCCTAAACCAGATTTTACATGAACATGTCTTTGATTGCTAAGTATGACATTCAGTTTATCTTTACTATTAGCAAACTTTAACAAATCAGATTTTAATGATGCAACAGTATTTTCAAGTTCAATGCACTTTGCACTTTGCAGATTTTTCTTGTGAATCCTTTTTCAGTTGTTCACATAAATTTTCAATTTCTTTATGCTCAACATTCTTTTGTTCAAGCATTTTCTTTGTGCTTAACAACTGTTTTATGGAGTTCACATAATCATCATGCAATTCATTGAAAGCTTCTTGAAGTTCATCATAGGTTGGATTAGATTGTGAACTAACCTCATTTTCTGATTCTGAATCTGAATTTGCCATGAGACACATATTGGCTTCTTCTTCATCCGAAGAGGCAGAGGATTCATCGTTATCGTTCCAAGCAATATACGCCTTCTTTGTTTTGGTGACTGGTTCTTTGCCTTTTGATTTTGCAGCTTTATTTTTGTTCTGCAATTTGTAGCATTCTGACTTTATGTGACCAATCTTACCACATTCATAACATGTAATTTGCTTGTTGTCACTAGTCTTGGAGCTGGATGGTTTTCTGAATTTGTTATCTTTCTTCTTCAGAAATTTCTTAAGTTTTCTTGACAAGCAGTCCGATTTCTGGTTCTTCATTGTCACTGCTGGATTCATTTGAGCAGCTATCGGATTCAGTTTTTGATTGATTTGCTTGAACCTTCAGAGATAAACCTTTCTTTTTCCTACTTTCCATTTCTGATTCATCCAGTCGATGTAATTCCATTTCATGTTCCCTTAATTTTCCAAATAATGTTGCTGTCGTCATCTTTGCTAAATCTTTAGACTCAGCTATTGCGGTAATTTTGGGCTGCCATTCTCTGGTTAAACATCTCATAATCTTTCCAATTTGCTGTTCGTTATCCACATATTTTCCTAGTGCATGCAGGTTGTTGACAATGTGTGTGAATCTGGTTTGCAAATCACTGATTGACTCTTCTTTCTTCATGCTAAATAATTCATATTCGTGCATGAGCGTATTCACGCGAGCTCTCTTAACATCAGTAGTACCTTCATGCGTTTCTTGGAGGATGTCCCACATCTCTTTTGCTGACTTGCAATTGGATACTCTAAAGAACTCTTCTGCACATAGGGCGGATGTGATGATGTTCTTCGCCTTCGCATTGAAACCAACCTTCTTTTTGTCTTCATCGGACCAGTCGGCTCTAGGCTTGAGAATCATTGAGTCATTCGTTCCTGCAATCTTGGGAATATATGGACCGTTTTCAACAGCGTCAAGGATGTCTATGCCACTTGCTTCCAGGAATATCAGCATTCTTTGCTTCCAGTACATGTAGGCTGTACCGTTGAAAGCTGGTGGACGTGCTAAACGAAGCGCCTTCTCCCAAAACGTCGGTCGAGGCCATCTTCTTATAAGTGTTACCTCTCAAGAAGTTAAGCTCTGATACCCAATTGTTGATATCAGTGACCTCGCAATAACGAAAGTATATCAGTTTTCGTTACAGAATTATCAGTATGCAAGTGCACGCGGAATTAAATTTTTTGAGGCAATGCAAAGTTTAGCAATATAGAGATAAAAGAGAGAGGTTAGAAAGAAGACACAGAAATTTA
>PGTU02007161.1:0-15329 GCA_002896215.2 Cicer echinospermum
GGTCTTAGGTGTTGGGTTTTAGTGTTTAGGTTTTAGGTTTTAGGTTTTAGGTTTTAGGTTTTAGGTTTTAGGTTTTAGGTTTTAGGTTTTAGGTTTTAGGTTTTAGGTTTTAGGTTTTAGGATTTAGGGTTTAGGGTTTAGGGTTTAAGGTTTAGTGTTTTGCGGTTCGAGTTTATGGTTAAGGGTTAAGGGTCCAATAAGTACAAAAGTCAAAATGCATTGTAGTTCGTCCAATAAGTACAAAAGTCAAAATGCATTAATATTTTAGGTCATATTGGTCTTTTTTAGGTTTAGGAAATAGGGTTCAGGTTTTAGGTTTTAGGATTTAGGTCTTAGGTGTTTGCTTTTAGGATTTTGGTTTTTGGTTTTAGGTTTTAGGGTTTATGGTTTATGGTTTATGGTTTATGGTTTATGGTTTAGGGTTTAGGGTTTATGGTTTATGGTTTATGGTTTACGGTTTACGGTTTACGGTTTACGGTTTATGGTTTATGGTTTATGGTTTATGGTTTATGGTTTATGGTTTAGGGTTTAGGTTTAGGGTTTAAGGTTTAGGCTTTAGGCCATTTTGTTACTTAATCAATGTAGTTCGTCGAATAAGTGCATAAGTGTTACTAGATTTTGATTTAAGGTCATTTTTGTTTTTGTTATGTTTCTTTCTGTCAAGTTTAGTTCTTATATATGTAGTTTGTCCAATAAGTACAAAAGTGTGAAGACATTATTATTTTAGGTTATTTTGGTCTTTACTAGGTTAAGGGATTAGGGTTTAGGGTTTAGGTTTTTTAGTGTTTAAGGGCCTAGTTCTATTCTAGTCCATTTTGGTTTTAACCAATGTATTTCATGATATAATTAAAAGCATAATTCTCAATGGATATAGATTTTAGGTGATTTGGTTGTTTACTAGGTGGAATCTAGTCCATTTTGTTTCTAAAACAATGTAGTTCGTCAAATAAGTGCAAAAGACTCCATATATTAAAAATTTAGGTCATTTTGGAATTTGTTGTGTTTTTTGTTGTTGTCCATTTTATTTGTTAATCAATGTAGTTCAACCTATTAGTGCAAAAGTGACACTTGATTTAGATTTTAGGACGTTTTGGTTTTTGATATGTTTTTTTTTTTTCCGTTTTAGTTCTTATTTATTTTAGGGTTTAGGGTTTGGGGTGTCGGATTTAGGGTTTAAGTTTAAGGGTTAAGGGTCTAGGTCTATTCTATTTCGTTTTTGTTCTTAATAAATGTAGTTAGTCGAATAAGTGCATAAGTCTCATTGGATTTAGATTTTAGGTTATTTTGGTTTTTGATATGTTTTTTTTTTGTCCATTTTAGTTCTTATTCATTGTAGTTCGTCCAATAAGTTGAAAAGTCTCAACGCATTAATGGATTAGGTCCATCGTAGTTCATCTTTACTAGGATAAGGGATTAGATTTTAGTGTTTATGGTTTAAGGTTTAGGGTTAATGGTTAAGCGTCTAGGTCTATTATAGACCATTTCTCTTCTTAATCAATGTAGTTCATCGAATTAGTGCATCAATCTAACAGGTTTTAGATTTTGGTTTTTGATATGTTTCTTTTTGTACATTTTATTTCTTATTCATTGTAGTTCATCCTATAAGTACAAAAGTCAAAATGCATTAATATTTTTGTTCATTTTGGTCTTTTTTATGTTTAGGGATTAGGGTTTAGGTTTTACGATTTAGGTCTTAGGTGTTTGGTTTAAGGATTTTGGTTTTTGGTTTTAGGTTTTAGGTTTTAGGTTTTAGGTTTTAGGTTTTAGGTTTTAGGTTTTAGGTTTTAGGTTTTAGGTTTTAGGTTTTAGGTTTTAGGTTTTAGGTTTTAGGTTTTAGGTTTTAGGTTTTAGGTTTTAGGTTTTAGGTTTTAGGTTTTAGGTTTTAGGTTTTAGGTTTTAGGTTTTAGGTTTTAGGTTTTAGGTTTTAGGTTTTAGGTTTTAGGTTTTAGGTTTTAGGTTTTAGGTTTTAGGTTTTAGGTTTTAGGTTTTAGGTTTTAGGTTTTAGGTTTTAGGTTTTAGGTTTTAGGTTTTAGGTTTTAGGTTTTAGGTTTTAGGTTTTAGGTTGGTTAGGTTTGAGGTTTTAGGTTTGAGGTTTTAGGTTCAGGTTTCAGGTTTCAGGTTTCAGGTTTCAGGTTTCACGGTTCAGGTTTTCAGGTTTCAGGTTTCAGGTTTTCAGGTTTCGGTTTCAGGTTTAGGTTTCAGGTTTTCAGGTTTCAGGTTTCAGGTTTCAGGTTTAGGTTTCAGGTTTCAGGTTTCAGGTTTCAGGTTTCAGGTTTCAGGTTTCCAGGTTTCAGGTTTCAGGTTTCAGTTTCAGGTTTCAGGTTTTCAGGTTTCAGGTTTCAGGTTTCAGGTTTCAGGTTTTCAGGTTTCAGGTTTCAGGGTTTCAGGTCTATTCTCGTTCATTTGGTTTTAACCAATGTATTTCATGATATAATTAAAGCATAATTCTCAATGAATATAGATTTTAGGTTATTTTGTTGTTTACTTAGGTGGAATGTAGTCCATTTTGTTTCTAAAAATAGTGTAGTTCGTCCAATAAGTGCAAAAGATTCAATATATTAAAATTTTAGGTCATTGTGGATTTCGTTATGTTTTTTTGTTGTTGTCACATTTTTAGTTGTTAAATCAATGTAGTTCAACTATTAGTGCAAAAAGTGTCACTTTGATTTAGATTTTAGGTTTTAGGATTTAGGTCTTCGGTGTTTGGTTTTGGATTTTGGTTTTTGGTTTTAGGTTTTAGGGTTTAGTGTTTAGGGTTTATGGATACAGATTTTAGGTCATTTTGTTATTTACTAGGTGTATTCTAGGTCTATTCATTGTAATTCGTCCAATAAGAACAAAATTCAAAATGCATTAATATTTTAGGTCATTTTGGTCTTTACTAGGTTTAAGAATTAGTGTTTAGATTTTAGGTTTAAGAATTAGTGTTTAGGTTTTAGGTTTTAGGTTTTAGGTTTTAGGTTTTAGGTTTTAGGTTTTATGTTTTATGTTTTAGGTTTTAGGTTTTAGGTTTTAGATTTTATGTTTTAGATTAGGTTTTAGGTTTTTGGTTTTAGGTTTTAGGGTTTAGGGTTTAGGGTTTGAGGTTTTGGGTTTAAGGTTTAGGGTTTAGGGTTTAGGTGTTAGGGTTTAGGGTTTGGGTTTAGGGTTTAGGGTTTAGGGTTTGCGAATCTAGTCTAACTCGAATGCTTGACTTTTCCCCTCAAGGTATCCAAAGGAGTATTCACTCCTAATGTGCAACACTCCATTAACTTCAATACCAGTCTCTTTCATTGACACCTAAGCACCAAATGTTATCCCAAATGGAAGCCTATCTTCTCAACAATTCCATGATGTTCACACCTCTTTGACAGTTGTCAAACTTCATCCAGTTTCATCCTGAAATCTACCCGGAAACATCTAACACTTTTCTTAACAAAAGTCCTCAACTTAGATCTTTACTTGAAATCCCTTATTAGTCTAATGTTAATCCATCCATACTCATCATCTTCGAGTTTACACCAACACATAGCTCCTGTGTCCTTGGAACCATTTTATAAATTCCATGCCGTCATGATTGGCTTCAACTCTGCCTGACAATCCGTCATCTCGAAGATCTTTTCCACTTCTTGAATCCACTAGTCAACTCTTTTCCTGAGTCCTCATCACCCTTGAACTTTGGAGGATGGTAACGACGAAAATATTCTAACCCTCTTAATCTTAAGAGCACAGATCTCTCTTTTCCTCCTCTCCAGATCCCGCAGAGTCTTTGCAGCAATTCGTGCAACAAAAAAACCTCCATGTTATTTGTAGCTCCAACCATTTGATCATCCCTACTAACGTTCATCCTTGCAACGTCGTTCTCTCTTGGAAGTTGTAACACCCCGATTTTTAACAGCGTGAATGTATATATATTTTTTTTTTTAAATCAACTAATGTAAATCCAAAGCGTAACACAAACGATAATTGTCATAATTAATTACATCATAATTATAACAAACTGAAATAGTTGTGAGGCGATATACTAAAAATATCCAAATATAAAATATGCAGGGGCTATGAGACCTAACCGGCATCGCTCATACCCCTGGGGTATTCTCGTCAGACACATGTACAAGTACTGCTCCAAGAAATACTAATCCCCATGGTCACGTCAAAAAAAATGGAACATGGACCCACCAAGACAGAAATCATCTGACCGTATAAGTATAGTTACAGTCATCCCAAAAATGAACTAAGAACAACCACCATAAGAAAGATATCAAGTCCCCATACAACAAAACTAATCTGATCATACTCTAGCAACTACAGTAACATGGGTGACCTCCACACGCTCCACAAGTTCCGTCTGACGCAGCATCCATCTTCGAGGTAACCTCATCCTCATCAACATACATAGATGGATCGCTCTCCTCAGAAGTAAGATCCACCCACGAGATAGGGGGCTTCGGCGGTGCCGGGACCTCAAAACAGTCTGCTACTTTAGTGACAGTCGGTAAAGGATCATTCACTGGAAAAGGAAGCTCTGACTCGGCCCGCCTAGATGGCCCTACAATCTCTCGCTCCATGGGCATCAGCCCCTTGTCCTTTCTGCAGTCCCTGGTCCAACCACTGTATCCTCAGCTCCCACAACGGCCTCTGCCTCCACTCTAACTGAGGAATCTTTCGCATCTTCCCAAGCTCCACTCATCCCAAGCACTAATCCGGAAGGTACCGGGTAATCAATCTTCTCGCGAGTGAGTTCCACAAAAAATACTGCCCCAGCTTTCCTACTAGTCCTCACTACCCTCCCCGTATAAGTGGCCCTGCTTGAGATGGGGTCATATACCCAAGCAGTCGGCGAGTCTCGATCAGGGAAGTCTAACGACGTCTCCGTCGTCAAGGTAACAGTCGGTGGAATGAACTCGGGTATCATCTAAGGGCAAGGCCCAAATTTCCACAATAATTGTAAAGGGTCACCAACCGAAATTAACAAATAATACTTAGCAAAATTCTTATATTTTTAAATGCTCAAAAGAACCTTTCGTCTTAGCATACTCCTCGAAGGGGTTTTCATATGTCAAAAAAATGCATAAACAATGTTGAAAAATAAAGTTTTAACAAATTGCACTGTATGCCAAAACACTCTAATGCAATGCATATATGCCAAAATGCATGATTCCAAAATTCCAAACCAAAATCCTCCTCGAAGGGCGTAAATCATAATTGTACAGCCTCTCACAGACCAGTACTAATTACCAAGGTGCAATCTCTCACGGATCAGCATGATTTACTAGCGTGCAGTCTCTCACAGACCAGCACGACATACAATAGTGCAGTCACTCACAGACCAGCACAATTTACTAGCGTGCAGTCTCTCACAGATCAGCACATTCTAGAGTGCAATCTCTCACAGATCAGCACGACGCGACAATCCCCGCAAGGATAAGATGAACCAACAATTCACATGGCATCATCCCGTGGCCCATCATGGTCACCACTATCACCATGGCCCCATCGCGGTCACCATGTACTACGAAATGCATGAGCATACTCTAACTCTTTTCACCATAATCATTAAGTAAATGCAGCTATTAAAAGATTCCCCATTTTTAATACTCATTTAACACTAACGATTTTTTTCAAACACAACACAAAGCATACTCAAACATATTTATTCGCACCAATTAAAATTTCCACAACCACACATAAATCACAACTCCAAATTCCATTCATACCTAAATTGAATTAAATTCATTTTCCACCAAGTCACCCATAAATTTCTTCTAAAAAAAAATTCATAATATTAATTATGAACACATCAATTTCACCAAACATGAATCACCAAAATTTCCAAACATTAATCACCCTTATTCAATCTCCAAAATTTTCAACCAGCAATCACCACAACAACATTAATATATCAGAGTTCTCCCCACCGCTAACTCGGTGCCAACGGTCTCGATTCATTTTCGAGACTCAAGGAGCTAACTACATAAAACATAAATATTTATAACAATTTGTTCACAATAAAATTAATTCACACACATCAAAATTCTTAAAATTAAACCTTTCTCACACACCAAACTTTTAAAACCAAATAATCTATATTATTTACTTAAAACTAAATTTAACAAATATTGTCCAAATTTCAGATACACACACTCGACTATTAAAGCACTGAAATTTCTGAGTTAATGAATTACTCTAAACTTTTTTTTTTCTTTTTAAACTCAATCAAAGAGTAATTAAAAGAGTAATATTTTAACCTCTAACCATTTTAATTTTAATCTATCTTTTTGCTCAAACTCTTTAACTTAGTTAAAATTTTGAACTTTTTCACAACTTTAACAATGCTAATTTTTTTGTAAAATTTCAATTTCAGATCAAACTCATTTATTTGAAAATAACTCATTACGTAACTCAAACTCATCAAATTTAATTACCGTCAACTCACACCAACAACAATCAATTCAATTCCACAACACACACATATAACCCCTCAATTAAATTTCAACAATTCAAACCTAACTCACCCAATTTCAAAACTCCACATTTTTACACATAAACCACCAAAATTGAACAAACCAAGTAACGCACTGATTCGGCTTGTATGGGTTTGGTCAGTCATATCCCACAACAAACTCATAGTTAATTCAACAACAATTCCAAAATGTCACTGTCACCATGCAAAAGCAAGACCTCAAAATATATCAACAACACAACAATGTGTTGAAATCAACAACAATCAAATAGATACAAAAGAAATCTGTACCAATCTTGGATATATATAAAATCCACAATTGCATAATCACAAAATCCCCAATTTCGGAAGTATAAAAACTCTAACCATGAATTCAAAACACAACCATGTTACTCATAGTCCCAATTTCATAACCAATCAGTAGATAAATAAATAACTAACAATGGATATTATGGGATTCAATCACTACAAAACACAACTCAAAACAAACTAAATTCAATTTCAACTAAATCACACATAAACTAATTAAATTCATTTTTCACAAAATCACACCTCAAATACATCAAATTTCATTTCCACAAACTCACAAATAATGTCCAAAATGCAAACTAAAAGTTTGGAAGGAGCCCTTACCTTAACGATAGCTCTAACACGCGATTACGGTACCGTAATTAATTCCGGTAAAATTTAAGTTCGTGACGTCGCGTCGAAAACTAGATCACTAGCACCGCAGTGTGGCGATGAACAACTTTCTCTTCTGTCACTTCTCGAATGGAAGCTTAGATCTAGTAAATAAATGAGGGTTTGTGTTTTATGGTTTTAGTTTTGTTTTTGAAAAACAAAGGAAAGGAGAAGAAGGTTCACGTTCTGTTTCTCTGTTTATCTGTGCCCGCCTCCTTGCTTGCTTTCTTGTCTATATATATATACATACATTACTTTATATATATATATATATATATATATATATATATTTAAACTAATATTCTAAAACCAAACTACAAATATTCTAAAAATATCTAGATATTTTATAAAATTATCATTTCACCCATCACTTCCCAACCACTTTTTGTTAAAAATTTCAACTCTCGTCGCAACTCAGTTGACAAATACAATTTTTAGCAACTCGAGGTATTTTTAACAAATTGTTCGGTATTAAATTCTTCGTAACGTAAATAAATAAAACTATTGCTCGACCAATAATTTAATCGGGGATCCAAAAATATTTTTGGCATTAAATTCACAAAACACTAAAATACAATAATTTTGGCTAAAAAGCCTCAGAGTTCAACACTAAAATACCCTAAAATCGCATAATTTATGATTTAAAAACTATGGGTCTTACATTACTACCCCCCTAAAATTAGTTTCGTCCTCGAAACTACGCATCGATAAACAACTCAGGGTGTTGTTCCCTCATCTTGCTCTCCAATTCCCAAGTCGCATCTCCAGTAGTTGGGTTCCAAATTACCTTGACCAAGGAAACATCCTTGTTCCTTAATCGCTTAATCTTCCTATCATCAATTCTTACAGGTAATACTTCGAATGACAAGTTATCCTTCAGTTGAATTGTGTCTGGTTCGATCACATGTGACGGATCTGTAAGGTATTTCCTTAACTGCGACACATGAAATACATCGTGAATTTCAGACAGTATCAGAGGCAATGCAATCCGATAAGCAACAGGTCCAATTCGTGTAGAAATCTGATATGGTCCAATGAATTTCAGAGTCAATTTCTTCGATTTCATAGCTCTGCCAACTCCAGTAGTAGGTGTGACTCTCAGAAACACATGATCCCCTTGCTCGAATTCCAAAGGTCTGCGTCGTTTGTCCGCATAACTCCTTTGACGATCCTGTGAGACCTTCATTTTCTCTTTTATCTTCTTGACCTTATCTGTAGTCTGTTTCACCATCTCAGGTCCTACAATCATACTTTCACCGTCCTTATACCAACACAAAGGCGTTTGACACTTGCGTCCATATAGAGCCTCATATGGTGCCATTCCAATACTTGTGTGGAAACTATTGTTGTAGGTAAAACTCAACCAACGGAAGTACATCATCCCAACTTCCTCTATCATCTAATACACATGCTCTCAATAGGTCTTCCAAGGACTGATTTGTCCTCTCAGTCTGTCCATCCGTTTGTGGATGGTAAGCTGAACTCAATCTTAGTTTTGTTCCCAACGCTTCATGCAATGCTCCCCAAAAGTGCGACGTGAATTTCGGGTCACGGTCTGATACAATACTCGACGGGACTCCATGTAATCTCACAATCTCAGCAATGTAGATCTCTGTTAGCTTACCTACCTTATAGATGGTCTTTACTGGTAAAAAGTGTGCAGATTTAGTCAATCGATCCACTATCACCCATATAGAATCATTCTTTCTCCTTGTTTTCGGCAATCCAGTTATAAAGTCCATGGAAATGCTGTCCCACTTCCACTCAGGTATGTCTAAAGGTTGCAACATTCCAGCAGGTCGTTGATGTTCCACTTTCGCTTTCTGACAAGTTAAACAAGTTGATACATACTCCGCTACATGTCTCTTCATTCCTGGCCACCAATAATTCTGCCTCAAATCCTGATACATCTTTGTTGCTCCAGGATGAATACTCAATGTACTCTTATGAGCCTCTCCTAAAATTGTTTTTCTCATATCTGCAATTTCTGGTACACAAATCCTACCATTACATCTCAAAATATTATCTGGTCCGATCTTAAAATCAGTTGTCTTCCCTTGCACTATTAGATTCCTCTTTTCTTGAATTAATGGGTCATCTTGAAAATTCGCAATGTCTTCAAGTAGTCCACTCGAAATCTTAATCATTCCGAATTTCAAAATTCCTGGTGCAAACTCTACCTTCAATTGTAGGTCCCTAAAAGTTCCCCACAACTCTTGTTGTCTAGCCATCATTGTTGAAGATACCGATACACTTCTTCTACTCAGCGCATCAGCCACTACATTGGCCTTCCCAGGGTGGTACTGCAGTGTGAAATCAAAATCCTTGAGAGTCTCCATCCATCTCCTCTGACGCATGTTCAATTCCTTTTGATCAAACAAATATTTCAAACTTTTATGGTCACTGAACACTGTGAACGTGCATCCATATAAATAGTGCCTCCAGATCTTCAATGCAAAAACTACAGCAGCAAGCTCTAAATCATGAGTAGGATAGTTCCTTTCATGAATCTTCAATTGTCTTGAGGCGTAAGCTACAGCTTTCTTGTGTTGCATTAGAACACATCCCAAACCTTGGTGAGATGCATCACAGTAAACTTCATATAGTTCTTCTGGTTGTGGTAATACCAATACTGGTGAGGTTGTCAACTTTGTCTTCAGTAACTGAAAATTTTTCTCACACTTCTCCGTCCATGCAAACGGTTGATCTTTTCTAGTAAGTTGTGTCAATGGAGCTACAATCTTCGCAAAACCTTCAATAAACCTCCTATAGTATCCTGCCAGTCCTACAAAACTTCGTATATCATTGACGGTCTGAGGCTGTTTCCAAGCAAGAACTGTCTCAATCTTTGCCGGATCCACAGCGATTCCTTCCTTGGTTATCACGTGTCCTAAGAAATTTACTTTCTCTAGCCAAAACTCACACTTCGATAAATTTGGCATACAATTGCTTCTCGCGTAAAATTTCAAGAACTTGGCGCAAATGTTCTCCATGTTCTTCCTCAGTCCTGGAATAAATCAAAATATCATCAATGAACACCACAACAAATTTATCTAGAAATGGACTAAAAATTCTGTTCATGTAGTCCATAAAAATGCTGGTGCATTTGGTAACTCAAATGGCATAACAAGATATTCATAATGTCCATAACGAGTTCTGAAAGCAGTTTTCTGAATATCTCCTTCTCTCACTCGAATTTGATGGTAACCCGACTTCAAGTCAATCTTCGAAAATATCGCGGCTCCTCTCAATTGATCCATCAAATCATCGATACGTGGTAAAGGATAACGATTCTTAATAGTCGCCTTATTAAGCTGCCGATAATCCACACATAAGCGTGAGCTTCCGTCCTTCTTCTTAACTAGCAACACCGGAGCTCCCCATGGTGATACACTTGGCCTAATAAATTTCTTCTCCAACAAATCTTCAATTTGGCCTTTGAGCTCATTTAATTCCAATGGTGACATTCGATACGGCGCAATTGAAATTGGTCGGTTCCTGGGTGCAAATCAATGAAGAACTCCACTTCCCTTATTGGAGGTAACCCTGGAATTTCCGTTGGAAATACGTCTTGGTACTCCTTTACAAGCACTACATCTTCTATGTTCACATTCACCTTTGCATCCACGTTGGCCAAAGACAGAAGCTCATGAGTTCCTTCTCTTAGTGACACTCCGAGTTTGTTAGCAGCTAGATACTTAACAACTCCTGGTTCGGGGAAAAGAACCAGTTTGCGAGCACAGTCCAAGATCACATAATGATACGACATCCATCCATACCGAGAATGACCTCGAGTGATTGTAGAGGTAAACAAATCAAATTAATCAAGAAATCCCTATTCTGGATAGTTACTTGACAATGTAAACATGCAGAATTTACTGTCACAATCTTAGCAGGTGTAGAAACAACCAAATCAAAAGGTAGAGACGACATAGATAACTTTAGACGATTCACACAATCCATAGCAATGAAGGAATGGGTTGCCCCCGAATCAAAAAGTGCAGTTAGAGTGTTACCCTGCAATCTCACAATCACGTTGAATCAAATTGCTAGATGGATTTCCAGCTTCAGCACCTACGCAATAAACACGTCCTTTAGCTGTAGGAAGAGTAGCCCCTAGTTGCATTCACTATTGGTTCCACCTTCGGATCCCTGCAATCCCTTGCAATGTGCCCTGGCTTCTGACAATTGTAACAAATTGGATTGTTAGAGGTACAAGCAGTAGCATAATGTCCTCTTTTCCACATCGGAAACATCAATCACTTGTCCCAATTGTCTTCCAAAGTTCTGGTTCCCTGGGTGATTCTGACCCCTGTTGTTGTTCTGTGGGCGGTTATATGGCTTAACAACTTGTTTTCCTTTGTTGTTCTGATGGTTCATCCGACTAGGCCCCCCGGAACTAAAGTTCCCTCCTCGGTTGGCTCTCTTGTTCTTCATGTCCTAAACTTCTCTACATTTCTCCACTAAGACTTGGAAACGTTGAATTCCCAATGGTAGGACGGAGTCTTGAATCTCATACTTCAGTCCATTTTGGAAACGGTGACACATAAATTGTTCATCAACCTCTTCACCGAAAAACCTAAAATGCCTTGACAGTGACTCAAACTTAGCAGCATACTCACCCACTGTCATATTTCCTGATAGAGCTTAAGAAAATCATCCCCCAGCTTAGTCCTGGTACTCATCGGGAAGTATTTGTCTAAAAACTTCTTTTGAACGACTCCCAATTCACCTCCTCATGAGCTGATCCCATTAGAAGCCTGGTACTCTCCACCAATATTCGGCATCCCTAGTAGCAGATACGTAGCATAGTTGACCTTCACCCTTGCTTGACAATTAATCATTTCGAAGATCTTTTCGACTTCTTGAATCCATTGATCAGCTTTTTCTGGGCTCTCATCACCCTTGAACTTTGGAGGATTGTAACGACGAAAATCTTCCAATCCCTAGATTCAGCAGCACGAATCTCTCTTTCCTCTTCTCCAGATCCCGCAAAGTCTTTGCAGCTGTCTGTGCAGCAACACAAGCAGCCATATTATTCATTGCTGCAGCCATTTGATCGTCCCTGTTGATGTTGACTCTTGCAGCGTCGTTCCTTCTTGGAGGCATTGTTTCCTATAAAACCAACATCAAGAAGAAATCTTAACACCTCTTAGAAGAATGCCAAAAGACAGCTTTCGACTTCATCAACACATAACAAATTACACAAGACATGACAACTCAAACAACTTACCTCGACGCATGATCAGATAACGACTCCTAACCTACAGGTCAACCTACAATCTAACCAAAGCTCTGATACCACAATGTAACACCTCGATTTTTAACAGCGTGATTGTATTTTTTTTTTAAAAAAAAAATCAACTAATGTAAATCCAAAGCGTAACACAAACGATAATTGTCATAATTAATTACATCATAATTATAACAAACTGAAGTAGTTGTGAGGCGATATACTAAAATATCCAAATATAAAATATGCAGGGGCTATGAGACCTAACCGGCATCGCTCATACCCCTGGGGTATTCTCGTCAGACACATGTACAAGTACTGCTCCAAGAAATACTAATCCCCATGGTCACGTCAAAAAAATGGAACATGGACCCACCAAGACAGAAAATCATCTGACCGTATAAGTATAGTTACAGTCATCCCAAAATGAACTAAAGAACAACCACCAAAAGAAAGATATCAAGTCCCCATACAACAAAACTAATCTGATCATACTCTAGCAACTACAGTAACATGGGTGACCTCCACACGCTCCACAAGTTCCGTCTGACGCAGCATCCATCTTCGAGGTAACCTCATCCTCATCAACATACATAGATGGATCGCTCTCCTCAGAAGTAAGATCCACCCACGAGATAGGGGGCTTCGGCGGTGCCGGGACCTCAAAACAGTCTGCTACTTTAGTGACAGTCGGTAAAGGATCATTCACTGGAAGAGGAAGCTCTGACTCGGCCCGCCTAGATGGCCCTACAATCTCTCGCTCCATGGGCATCAGCCCTTGTCCTTTCTGCCAGTCCCTGGTCCAACCACTGTATCCTCAGCTCCCACAACGGCCTCTGCTCCACTCTAACTGAGGAATCTTTCGCATCTTCCCAAGCTCCACTCATCCCAAGCACTAATCCGGAAGGTACCGGATAATCAATCTTCTCGCGAGTGAGTTCCACAAAAAATACTGCCCCAGCTTTCCTACTAGTCCTCACTACCCTCCCCGTATAAGTGGCCCTGCTTGAGATGGGGTCATATACCCAAGCAGTCGCGAGTCTCGATCAGGGAAATCTAACGACGTCTCCGTCGTCAAGGTAACAGTCGGTGGAATGAACTCGGGTATCATCTAAGGGCAAGGCCCAAATTTCCACAATAATTGTAAAGGGTCACCAACCGAAATTAAACAAATAATACTAGCAAAATTCTTATATTTTTAAATGCTCAAAAGAACCTTTCGTCTTAGCATACTCCTCGAAGGGGTTTTCATATGTCAAAAAAAATGCATAAACAATGTTGAAAAATAAAGTTTTAACAAATTGCACTGTCGTAGTTGAATACGACAAAGAAATGCAAATTTCAGTTCTAAATAGCTCTGAATGAATCAACACTTCGAATATTCATTAAATCAATTATGAACACATAATTACATCAGAACTAATCAACTCAACTTCAACACCTCAAACAATTACGACAAATCACACAACAACCGAATATGTATATACAATCATCATATATAACAAACATAACTCGCATGCCAAACACTCTAATGCAATGCATATATGCCAAAATGATGATCCAAAATTCCAACCAAAATCCTCCTGAAAGGGCGTAAATCATAATTGTACAGCTCTCACAGACCAGTACTAATTACCAAGGTGCAATCTCTCACGGATCAGCACGATTTACTAGCGTGCAGTCTCTCACAGACCAGCCACGACATACAAGAGTGATGTCACTCACAGACCAGCACAATTTACTAGCGTGCAGTCTCTCACAGACCAGCACGAATTTCTAGAGTGCAATCGCTCACAGATCAGCACATTCTAGAGTGCATTCTCACAGATCAGCACGACGCGACAATCCTGCAAGGATAAGATGAAACCAACAATTCACATGGCATCATCCCGTAAGCCCATCATGGTCACCACTATCACCATGGCCCATCGCGGTCACCATGTACTACGAAATGCATGAGCATACTCTAACTCTTTTCACCATAAATCATTAGTAATGCAGCTATTAAAAGATTCCCATTTTTAATACTCATTAACACTAACGATTTTTTTCAAACACAACACAGCATACTCAATACATATTTATTCACACCAATTAAAATTTCCACAACACACCATAAATCACAACTCCAAATTCCATTCATACTAAATTGAATTAAGTTCATTTTCCACAAGTCACCCATAAATTCTTCTTAAAAAAAATTCATAATAATTAATTATGAACACATCATTTCACCAAATCTGAATCACCAAATTTCCAAACATTAATCACCCTTATTCAATCTCCAAATTCCACGCCAGAAATCACCACAACAACATTAATATATCAGAGTTCCCCCACCGCTAACTCGGTGCCAACGGTCTCGATTCATTTTCGAGACTCAAGGAGCTAACTACATAAACATAAATATTTTAACAATTTGTTCACAATAAATTAATTCACAACAACAAAATTCTTAAAATTAAATCTTTCTCACACACCAAACTTTTAAAACCAAATAATCTATATTATTTACTTAAAACTAGATCTAACAAATATTTTTCAAATTTCAGATACACACACTCGACTATTAAAGCACCGAAATTTTTGAGTTAATGAAATACTCTAAACTTTTTTTTTTCTTTTTAAACTCAATCAAAGAGTAATTAAAAGAGTAATAATTTAAACTCTAACCATTTTTAATTTCAATCTATCTTTTTGCTCAAACTCTTTAACTTAGTTAAAATTTGAACTTTTTCACAACTTTAACAACGCTAATTTTTTGTAAAATTTTAATTTCAGTTCAAACTCATTTATTTGAAAATAACTCATTACGTAACTCAAACTCATCAAATTTAATTATCACCAATTCACACCGACAACAATCAATTCAATTCCACAACACACATATAACACCTCAATTAAATTTCAACAATTCCAACATAACTCACCCAATTTCAAAACTCCACATTTTTACACATAAACCACCAAATT